>PVJA010010787.1:0-56500 GCA_004027025.1 Myocastor coypus
TTAGATCATTTATGGTCCTCTCTCCTCCTACTTCTGTTTGTTTTTCTTGAAACAAATCTCACTCTGTAGTTCAGGCTGGTCTTGAATACATTATGTATCTCAGGCTGTCCTCTGAAATTGATGGCACTCTTCCTGCCTCCACCTCCCAAGTAATGGGGCTACAGGTATGTACCACAACACCCATCTCTGAACTATTTCTATAGCTTAGATATTGTGAATTGTGCTTGAGCAAACTTTATATTGCAAGTATCTCTATATTATGTTCTAATTCTTATTATCTTTAAATTCTGGAATACATCAAGAAGTGATACTGATAGACTAAATGATAGATTCATTGTTAGTTTCTTAAGAAATCTCATGTTACTTTCACAGTGGCTACACTAATTTATATTCCTGTCATTTGTGTAGATTGTTTCCTTTTTCCTTAATCCATGCGATCATTCTTTGTATTCTAGGTGATAGCCATTTTGACTGAGTTAAGATGGAAGATCACTGGATGACTCTCCTTAAAAAACAGCAGTTAGCTCCATTTTGTCTAATCTGGTCCTATTGCCATGTATTGATATGTACAAATCTGGGCAGAACTTTTTCTTATCCCTGAAGTTTGCTTTAAACACTTCACATTGCTCTCGTGAGGTGCTGCTGTGTAGTCTCTGCAGCACGATGGCAGGTCAATGCTACCCTGCCTCTATAGCTCCCAAAAGCAAGCTTGAGCCAAGTGAGATGGAGAGCCATGCTCCAGGCTAGAATCAGAGCTTCCAAATAGGAGACCATGACTTCTCAGGGCATAAAACATTACACATCAGAGCTGAAGAACTGACACAAAAATATTAGATACTGCTTGGAATTGTATCATGCTGATTACCCTTCTGCATATCCTCCTCTCTTCATATTGCAGAGTTGATTTCAGACCACTTACCTAATGCAGCTTAAAGAGCTGACATTCTCCCTGCCATTTAGACAGTCAATCATTCATGCTCTAGCCACTCCATTCTTCACGAAATGATAAAACCTGAGTTTGGCCCTACGATGAGGCCTTTGTTCCCATTAACCATCATCGTAGCTTTAGGGCACCCCTGTCTCCCCACCACTATAAGTTTGAGTGTCTTTATTCTAGCCATGGGTTGCACTGGAAGTGGTAGATTGAAATTAACCCATAATTTTTCCATGGGAGTACAAATATAAACTTCTTGGACCTTGATAAGGACCAGCAAGGGCTCCCTGTAAGTATGTAATTTCTAAATCCTTCTACGTTCACCCACTCCCATTCCCATTCTGTATGGATACCAGGGGAGAGAGAAATAATCTTAAGAGTTCTTTCTTTACATATTGAAGCTATTACTGGAGAGTTATAGTACACTAGTGAAGAAAGGTTCTACTGAATTTATGCCTAACACCCTCTGAAAATGTAAAATTGCTATGAATTCTCTCAAGAGAAAAAATAAATTTCCCTGATTCCTAGGATTCAGAAACAAAAATAGACCTATAAAAGGCTAGCTGATAGGGAGCTCACAACCAGCTGTTGTCATGGGGCCTCCTGTGGGAGAGGGAGGTGTGACAGAAGGTTCTTGCATGGTGTAGAAAGAAGATAGAAATGAAGTTAGGGTTCCCAGAAAACCAAGGAAAGTAGATGGCCTGGATATGAAGAAGGTGCATAGAAAAATTACTCTCAGCATTGCTCATTTAGATATACCACATTAAAGAAAGAGGTCACAGAGATTAAAGAAAAGACACGAGAGGAATAACGAACTAACAAAGATGGCACATGAGCTCTCAGCCCAAGATCACTCGGTCAGTTCTTCAAAAATCTTTCACTGCACTTTTCCAGAAAACAAAAACAATTTAGTATTTATCTAACAAATCTATGCATCAATATTGTATGTAACTCTGGGGATTCTCTAATAAGCAGAATACAATGGATGACAATAAATTTTTTTCACTCTGTGTTTCATACTTGAAAGTCATCAGAGAAAATAAAAACACAACTTGTAGTTTTATAGTACATAACTTACCTCCTAGTAGTCTTATACACTTCGCAGAGAGGGAAGGTATCTTCTGTTTAGCAACGTCACTTTTATCCTCCCAACCAATGAAGTTTCGTAGGTGGCAATGTTTCTCTTTTGTTGCTTTATTACTTAAGGAGAAGTAGAACTATATTAAACTTTCCAATTTAGTTCACATTATAAATGTAAAAAGGAAATTTTAAGATATCACTATCATATTACCTTATTTACGATTGTCTTAGTTTTTACTCGTTGCTGGGACAAATACCCAACACTCAAAATGAAGGAAGGAAAGGCTTATTAGCTCACAGTTACTGGAGATTTCAGTCCATATTTGGGTGGCCCAAGGCTGAGTGGAGCAGGGTGGAGAGCACCCAGTTAATGGCGGTAGAACAGCAGCAAAATGGTGACAGAGGCAGTCAACCAAACAGGTCAACAGAGAGCAACAGTTCTAGTCTGTCTCTCTGTCTCTATAATGCTATCAGGTTCTCTGCCTTAGAATATCCACCCTAGACCACACCCATAGTCCCAGCCCTACTCAGACTGATAATCCCATCAGTACTAAAACACATAATCCTAGTGACTCATGAGTCAAGTCTCAATCTATAGAAGTCCCTGCCCCATGACTGCGTGAGGCTTTGGGGGGACAACTGGACATAAACCATAACAACAATTGTGAGAGTAAGGTATTGGAGATCTCAGAACACTAAGTAAACATTCAAGTGGGATCTGAAAGTATGAGAAACCTAATTTAATTTTGAGTATTTTTCTATAATTGTCATATTCTATAATTCTGAGCTCAAAGATAGCTCAATTATTATTCTCTTCTACTAGATTCCCAGGAAGAGGTATTTGAATGAACCAAAATCTGGGGGAAACAACTGAAAGAGGACAATATGTAGCAATAGAATTGTGGTAGATAAATGTCTGATGGGCTACTTATGAGATTCTACATTTGTGCTGAGTGCTCAATTATAGCCCTTGTGTGTGGCTGGAGGTGGTATTGAGTTGGTTGATTTTGGGATCTATGTGGCAGACTTGGCAAAGCACCAGTGTAGGAGTGTCTGAATAGTTCAGAGATACATGACTCTGGTGTCTGTAGTACAGGATCCCTGATCTTTTTACCAATGAAACTGTTTTCCCTTCTGTTTCCTGACTATCACGAAATGAGCAGCCTTGATACTACCTACCATCTCATCGTGGTGTTCCTGTGTTGGATCACCCAGAAAATGTAAGACAAATCTCATGTTTTCTGATTGAATTTGGGGGAGTGTGGTCTTATGTCTCACTGGCAGGAAAATTCTGTAGTGTTCCTTATAAAAAAAAATTGCTTACATCCAGTTTAAAGTTGAGAATGATGAAGATAAAAATAAGGTGGAGACTTTATCAGATTAGATGCTGACCTGAATCTAAAGAGAATGCTGCTTTACCCTTGGTAATTATTTAAAAATAAAGAGATGAAATATTGGTTCAATGTTCCCCTGTTAGTGAAAAAGTCATAGAAAAAACATTGCTAAGGAAAAACAATGCTCATAAGTTAGAATAATGCTATTCCAGCTGGCTAGTAAATACTTGGCAGGAAATTGTCATATTGCTCAGAGTTTTGTTTTAAAATCACTGTTCTTATTTAGTAGAAAAAAATGCAGATTGCTGGGCGTGGCAGTGCACACCTTTAATCCCAGCACTCGGGAGGCTGAGGCAGGAGAATTGCTGTGAGTTTGAGACCAGCCTGGGTCACAAAAGTGAGCTCAAGGCCAGCCTGAACTGCATAGTCCGACCCTGCCTCAAAAAGATTTTTTTTAAAAAAAGTATAGAGTGCAGAAATATCCAATGAGTTGGGCCAGTGAGATAAGCACTGGGATGGGGGTCTGATCACTGAAGCCCCCCTCTTGGCCACTCTGAGCCAGCAACCGAGTCCTGGCGTGGTGGCGCAGTCCTGTAATACCAGCATTGTGGAGGCTAAAAACAGGAGGATCCTTATGAGTCCAAGCTGCATAGTGAGACCCTGTACCAAATACATAAATTAAAAAAAAAAAATATGTATGAGTGAAAATAATCCACATTTTCTTTATGTTATTTAAAATTTTTTTCTTCTCCATAAACAAGCATCGTCATTAGCCAGAGCCAAGAAGCTCTAAGGGCCTGCGCACAATCATGTATTCCTTACTCCGAAGGTGGCTCCTGTAAAAACAGCAATAACACTCGTGGTACACAAAACACATTTTACTTCAATGTCGTTTATGGATTTCGTGTACCAGAACATGCTTACATCTATAGTAAGATGTACCGGTCCAAATCGTGCTTTTCATTGTACTTTTAAACTGTTTGTATAAAGCTCAATAGACAGAAATACTGAAATCTATATTTTGATACAAATGCATATATATGTCATTCTTGTCAAATATAATATTTGCATGAAAAATGCTATTTTATATCTAGAAAAAAATGGTCAGTTTTGGGAAGAGTTTGATTACAGGCCAAACGCAGGATGCCAGGTGGGGATTCAGCTGCTTGGGCACTTTCCAAGAAAGCTTACACCTGGATTACCATATGTTTCAATGTAGCCAGTAAGTTGTTGTGCACAAAAATCAGTGCACTTATAAAACTAGGGACTTCCAGGACAAAGCTGGAGCTTGCAGGATATGGCAACATTGTGAAACTAATTAATTTATGATTAATAGGAACAGAGACAACTATTTATAAACACATTTAAGTGTTGTTACACAAATGTTAACACCAGAATTATTTAAAAGTAGTATTTATGGAAGTATTGAGAAGGGATATGTTTTGATCAAGAAGTGTTAGTGGTAATTTTTGAAGCCAGTAGCAGGAAGTCTAGTAATCTGGATTGACTCCTTTTCCTATATTAGTGGAAATCCAGTGTGTGTGTATGTGTGTGTGTGTGTGTGTGTGTGTGTGTGTGTGTGTGTTACTTTAAACAACAAACAAACCATGCCACTTCCCCCAAAGAAGGGAAATAACTATGAAGCTCCATGAACCATGTGAAGTGCTGCTTAGAACAACTCCTTAGCATGGTACATGCATGCTAGGGATATGTCTCTACGTGTGAACAAATATTTTGCGAGGACAGGAAACAAACTGCCTAATTTCTATGATGTTGTCTGGGGACAGATAACAGGGTGCTAGAGGAGAAACAAGTGAACCAGGACAAAGACGAGAACCAGATGACATGGCTGGTGGCACAGATTTGGAGGATCAAGTGCTTCCAAAGATGAAAAAGCTTAAAATTTTAGTGGCCTCGTTGCTCGAAATATTGTGCATGCCAATCCATCAGTATCACTCACTAATAGTCCAGCCCTATATGTGCATACACAGAGATGCACCTATTGGACACATGAAAGCATTAGGAGTGATACAAAACTTCCGTCAGCATGGAGTAGTCCTGAAAAAGCACCTTGAGTAAACAATGTTGAAGCTTTTACAAAAAGATATAAGTTTTTACTTGTGCATTTAAGAAGTCACCAGAAGGCTAAGCTTTAGGTTTGCGAAATCAGACCTTTTGTGTCATATATATGTTAGACAAATTGGTTAAATTCTATCCTACACTTCAAATGTAGATTTAAAAGAAGAATGTCAGTAGGAATGGTGGGGCTGGTGAGATAGCTCAGTACACTAAGTGCCTGCATAGGCAAGCACAGAGGCCAGGGTTCCATCCTTGGCACCACATGCAGTGCCAGCCACACCCACCAGGCATGCTGAGCTGGTGATGGAGTCCAAGCCTGCTGGTGCATGTCTGTAATGCCAGCATGAGGGAGGCTGAGAGCAGAAGGATCAGTACAAGTCCAAGCTGCACAGTGAGACCCTGCCTCCCTCCCCCCCACCCCTGCAAAAAATCATGGCATCAAATGTGTGCAAGTCTCCAGAAAATAGTGCACTCATTAGATCAGGAGTGGTAGGGAACAACAAGAAAGGATCAGGGGTGCCAAGTAATGGGAAGGGAGTGTGGAGAGGGGAGAGCAATCATCCCTGTGATGGTCTCGAGCTGGCATCATGGAACGGAGAGTGGAAGGCTCCTCCAGTCTAGTCCATCTTTGCTTACATTTCTTCCTTTTTCACCCTTCCAAAGACCAGAATTAAACATCTGTAGTTCACTATGGAAGTTGGCTAGGAATGACAGCGGTCCAGAATCCATGTGTAAGATTTACCGTGAGTTAAGGGATGTAAGCCTCAGTACTCAGCATCCATCTCCCTTTTGGAAGAGAGAAGACCCAGAAACCTGTTCACATGAATGTGTTATTTTGGAAAAGTTTTGAAAGGAAATACTGTAAACAACAGTGGGTCTGAGTGTCCTTTCTTCAGTTTGATTTTTATCCTGCAGGCTCTACCAGACACGAGTTTAAGGGATGAACCCAGACCACCAGCACCTCACTTTGTACTCTACATTCTTAGGGTTTTCTGTTGGAATGTCTTTACTAGAAACCTGCTCTGGTCTGGTAAAGTCTCGTCGATAAAATAAATAAGTAAATATATATATATATATATATATATATATATATGTATGTATGTATATATATATATATATATATATATATATATATATATATATATTTAAGCTAGTAAGAATAATGTACTGCTCAAAATTCTTCAAATTTACCTTCAGAGTACACATCTGCCTCTTTTGTACTACTCTGTATCCAACCTTAAGCCTTGCGAAGAAAGACGCACTTTAGAAACCAAAGCTTAGTGCCAGTGGGTTTGCCCATCCTCTTGTTAACAAATTATATATTTTTGCTCTATTTTTTAGAAATCTAAGATTTTGATAGTTTTATTAAGAGCAGATTAAACTTGGACTACACTTCATCTTAATAGTCTATAATGAAGTGGTTCTCAGCTATTCCTATGCTGGACGTCATCAGTTCTGGTTGTCAGGCTGTGGAAGTCTCTGGACTTCTGCCCACAGTGCTGACAGCCACGGCTGTGGCAATAAAGTAGAAGTGCAGAGGTCTTGACACTAAAAGATCCTGCCCCACAGAACTGTGCCAAGTGGCACATTTGTATAGATAGTGGAGAAGGAGCAAGCCAGTCTATGAAATTTTTTTTTTTTTTCTTTTTTCTGGCCCTGGGAATCAAACTTATGAACTTACAGCTTTTAGGCAGACACTGCGTCATTGAGCAATATAGCCAGCCTTATGAAAACCTTTCAATCCATTTTATATCCCCAATGAGAAGGGGGAAAAAAGCAATTTAATATTCACACATATCTTTTTTTTTTTTTTTTTTTTTTTTTTTTTTTTTTTTTTTTTTTTTTTTTTTTTTTTTTTGTGGGACCAGGGTTCGAACTCACGACCTTGCACTTGCCCAGCAGGCACTTGTGCCTCGGAGCTATCTCCCCAGCCCCACATTCACGCATATCTAATCAAAATGAAAATTGTCTTTTCCCGGAAATAGACTACTAGCACAACCTATAGATTTGTACACCAATAGCAATTTTTTCAATGCATTTTAAGAATTAGTTTACAGAAAAATTAGGCATGTTTTGGATATTTAAACTTATACATGCAAGGAACTTAGTATAATTTTCAATAAATTTCATCATAAACTAAATATTTACCTGTTACTTGTAATGAGTATGTGAAGCTAAGATATCCACAAGCTTTTCAAAAAGTTTCCTATATAGTCTAGAGGAAAGCCTGACTTACTCTTTATTTTCTTTATTTTTTTCTTTCTCTTTGTTTTCTTTATTTTCTAATAACAATTATGCCATAAATATCAATATCAAAAACAAGAGGAAATCAAAGAATATATGTAAATAAGGCAAAAGTTAAGGGGAAGAGCTGTGTTGATGTATGTATTAAGGTTTAAATTTAAGCTTGTGTAGAGCTAAGGTTTAGGTGTGTGCTTGTCAGGGGGTTCCTTCCTGTCTGAGTTGAGTAGCTGATTGTGCGGAGAGGAGGTGTAGTCTGATTGGACGTGCGTCGTTGGGGGTGGGAGACCAAGAAAGCTGGCTCCTCCTCTCTTTGCTGCTTCTGAGATGCCCTGGGAGAACACCTGCAGCTACTTCCTGCTTCTATGCCACCCAGTTGCAGCCCTGGAGTCGGCAGACCATGGGCTGAAAGTGTGAACCAAAATAAAATCTCCTTTCTTTACCATGTGGCTTGCAGCGTGTGTTCTCCTGATGGGAAATGGGCTAGCTCTGTAACTGGCTGTTTGCCAGACAACTGTCAGACACCAGTGATGACAAGTGTAATTATGTGGCTTTTGCTGTCCATTTTGTGCCACTTCTGGATTAGGTCAGTATTATTATTATCTTTTTAAATATTTTGTCTTTTAGAGAGTTTTCTGGTTCTAAATCAGTTAAGTTCTGGATTTGGTATCAGTCAGGCCTTGACTCCAGCAAGACCCTTTAAGATTTACAGATTCTGTGATGTGGTTTTTAGGGAGAAAAGTGAGAGCACAATTAGAAATAGTGTGTTGGAATTTTACTTTTAATAGTAGCTTGCAGTAAAACATTAAGGAAGCTGTTTAGTTTCACTTAGCCTTACTTTTCCACTGGAAATAAGTTACTCTTTTATCCACCCCATGTGTAACTCAAGAGTCAAAATTCTTAAATAAGGGAAAAATGATTTTTTAGTAAATGTCATGTGGGGCTGGAAAGATAGCTCAGCAGTGTAAGCATCTGCCTTAAAAGCAAAAGGACCCAGATTTGATCCCTGGTACTACATGCCATGCTAGCCCTGACATTGGGTGTGGTGGCTCAGGCTTATTATTCCAGAGCATGAGAGACTGAGGCAGGAGGATTACTAGGAGTCTGAGCTGCATAGAGACACCCTGCATCAAATAAAGAAAAACAAAACAAAACAAAAACTAAAATAAAATAAAAAGAAATAAATGTTACATGAGCTGTGATTCTTTCTGCTCAAGGGACTTTGCCCCAAGTGAATTTCCCTCCTCCTGAAAACAGTTGGTGCTTACCCTGCAGGTGAAGGACATGTGAATAGGTGATAATCTACACAAAGCAAGAAATAACTGAGCTAATGTCCATGTGTCATTATCTGCACAGTCTTTTCAAAGGGATCACACAATGCCTGCATTTTGTATTTATAAAAAGAGGCAAAAATCAAATAATATAATTTTAAGTAGAAATTACAACATTTTGTTAGAAAGTATATCAACTAAATACTTGCTGTTCATAATAAATGGACTCTCTTTGAATAGCCTGATTATCTAGTTTAGGCCTTTTATTAACATTGCATTAAAAGAACTTTGGAGAAAGGATGCACTCAACTTAGCTCTATTGATTTTGATTGCTAGCAAAGCAACTTCAGATGAAATCTCTACTACCAGTCACATTAAGGGCTGGAGATAAATGTGATACTCTTATCTGACTACATCTGCATCACCCAGTAGGAATCGTGACCCTGTATGAGCCACATATTTCTCAAGACCACATAGAAGCCAAATGTATTTGCACAGCCTTTAATCTTTAGGAGGCTGAGGCAAGAGAATCACTATGAGTCCTAGGCTAGCCCTACTTACATAGTGAATTCCAGGCCAGCATAGATTACACATCTGGAGACCCTATCTCAAAAAGTGAAAACAAGACCAGGTGTAGTAGCACATACCTATAAGGCCAGTCCGAGCTGCATAGTGAGACTCTGAAATAAATGAATAAATAAATAATATAAATAAAATAAAGAATGCATAAATTCAGCCCTCCAAATTTTCTTCAAAATGCAGGAAAAACAAACAAAAATGATTTAGCACAACTGAATTAAAAAAAAAACTCATATTATTATTATTAGGTCAAAGTCAATTAATTTAAGAATTGAATTTGTCTCCCAATTCATTCACCATGCAATGTTAAAAACAAAACAAAGAACAACTACACAAAATACTTAATCACCTGATTTAGTTTTGTTTTGGTCAACATTAAGTACAGTGGTCCCTTGATATTCCACAATTCTAATTTCATGGGTTATTTCACAGGTTTTTAAAAATATTGCTATAAATTATTTATCACAGATTTTTCACTATATTGCTGTTTTTGCTGTAGTGTATGTTATTCTACATGTATTTATGTACATAGTATTTACGGTTTTAATGATTTCCACCTAAAAATTTTAAATATATGAAAGTATATTAAAATGTTAATTTTAACATAGCAAAGGAATATTAAGTCAAAATAAGATATACTGTTCACAGTATGTATTTCTTTATCAATTGAATACATACTCTATTGAACAGTATACATATGTTGTTAAATTTTTATTGGTTTATGAGTTTAGAAAATGGCTAACAACTCTGGAAAAAGGCTCAGTGAGACTGGATTCAATGCCCAGTCCCACATGCTGTGTGGGTCCTGCTCCTGGGGTGTGCTGAACCAGTGAAGAAGTCCAGGCATGGTGGCACATGCAGGTAATACCAGTGCCAGGGAGGCTGAAAACAGGAGGACCAGTGTAAGTATGAGCTGCATATTGAGACCATGTCCCAAATGCATAGATGAAAAAAAAAAATTAGAAATGTATTTTTAAAATGTGGGAAAGGCTTAAAAGAGAGTAGAAAGGGCTATAAAGCCTTAAATATGTATTAATACTAAAATCAATGTAACTACTGATTTTCACTTTTTTGCGGGGTTTCTGGGACAACCTCCCAGATAAGTGAAGGACCACTCTATACTGAACATTTTCATATATATTAGTATTTCCTTATGATTTGAAGCAGATATTTGTCACAATTTGACTATCATTCATTCATCGCTATAACTGTCTGATTGTAGAAAGAAACAGCCCTTTTGAGAATGTTGTAAGAAGGATGGCCAGGTAGCTCAGAGGATTAAAGTGCTTGCTTTGGCAGATGCCTGGACCAGTGTTCAATCTCTGGCATGCTGTGCTTGCCCATCCCGGGGAAAGCTGAGATAGTGATTGCGACTGGACGTGATGGCAAGTGCTTGCAATCCCAGTGCTTGGGAGGCTGAAAATAGGATGATCACTATGAGTTTGATCTGTATAGTTAGACCCAGTACTAAATACATTTTAAAAAGAGAAAAAAATGTGGTAGGATCCTGCTCTGTTGCTACAATTCCAACTGACTTCTGTCTTTCTTCACCTGAAGAGACCCTTCTGGATGTTATCAAGTCTTCTTCTTCAGTTATATTTTTTTCTTGTGTAATATAGGATGGAATATTTAAATGTTTACTGTGCTCTGTCTGCAACCCTGGATATACTTTAAGTAGAGCCTTCGAGGCTTACAAAACTCCCTAAATAAGTAAATAAATAAGAAAGACAGTTCATTCCTCAGCCATGGTACTGATTGCTGATTTCAATTCTGGCTTATTCACCTACTAGCCTGGGACTCTGAGCCAATGTGTGTTCCACAGGCAGGGGAGCAAGTTCCTCAGAGACTGGAAGAAGATTCCCAGAAATGGGTTGTGAGTGAGTGGGTTTTCTGAGACGCATTAACAGTAAAATATCCATGAGAAGCACATAGAAGACCAGCAGTGCTACTGGGTGTTCTAGGGTGTAAGATTGGACAGAAGTACCTCCCTTCCTAGGGATTTCAGTGAGAATATGGGGTGTGCGTGGTGCTTAGTCTCTTCTCAGTATTCTGCTCTGTGCCTGCCTTTCACAAGGAGAGGATTCATGGATTTAACTATATGAGTAATGACATTATGAGCTTGTTTTGTTCCACTGTACAACCAGTATTCGAGAGTAGCTAACTTAGTACAGCAAATGTGCTGGAGAGCAGGTTCTTCAGAAAACATGTTTGGTCAGTTACCAGCAGCTTCACTTACACCTTAACCAGAAAGTCCAGTGAAGGCAACTTACAATTTCCTCTTGACTTTGCCAGATTTCAGAATCCAGAAGGGCATCTCAGAGACGTGGTCTTAAATATTATACGTTTTGTCAGGGATGATACAGAGAATCACTCCGACATTTCTATCTCAGCATACTCATCTATCAAATGAAAAATCCTAATAGCTTCTTCTAAAGAATTACAATGAAGTACATCTGAAACTGTGGAAACATTTCAGCAATAGTCTAAGCAAAGCATTGTACCTGTGCAATCAATATATGATATGCCTTACTCCAATATTTTAACTTAAAACCTCCATCACAGCTTAAATAACACATTTATCAATATATCAGTTCGTTCCATAGCATTCCAAATTCTGAATGAAATTTTCCACTTCAAAGATAAAATTCTTCCTATCTTGTGCAAATAGTATTAACTTCAGGACTAGGAAAAATGAACAATTCCTTATAGCTTCATGAAAATGAAATTGCGTCTTATATATCTCTCTAAGCCCCAATTGTCTAATTCACTCAGTACTTACATGATGAGGTGGACCTTAGTTGACTTCCACAAATCCCAGGCGCAGGGGACTTCATGTTCAAACTACAAGGGAAGTGAAGCACTGAATATTTCTGATTTCTGCCCAGTAGTCTAGCAAACACTGAGACACCTATGGGCAGCTTACTCCTGCCAGTGATTATAACTCACCAAAATCCTTAACCAATGAAATAAATAAATTACTAAATGTCATCTACACCACATCCCTTATAGGCCTCCCTTTCTCCTCATTTCTAGTCATAGTACAGTTGTTACAATTCCTGTCTCTCAGAGATAGCTAAGGCTGACTCAGTCAACACATGTAGGTAACAGTCTGTGTTTTTTTATTTGTATATTTGCAGTGCCACATGAAGTAGGCATCAGAAAACAGCAAATTATGTGGGCTGACAAGATAGCTCAGCAGTCTAAAGCAGCTTCTTAGGCAAGCTTAGGAAAACCCAGGGACCAAGATTTGATCCCTGGCACCACATGGTGTACCAGCCTCGTGCCAAGGCAGGCTGAACTGGCCATAATAGAAAGAAAGGAAGAAAGAAAGAAAGAAAGAAAGAAAGAAAGAAAGAAAGAAAGAAAGAAAGAAAGAAAGATTTAGTTTTTCTTTTTTTTTTAAAAGCAAATTATCTTGTGTTTGAATAACCAAAAATGCCCTACACTGAAATAGTTCTTATTTCAAATTCCCAGCTAAATAAACTGAAACTGAACTCAGAATGAGACCAGTAAGATGGCTCAGTGGTCTAAAAATGCCTGCTTAGGCAAGCTAAGGCAACTTTTCTAAACACTATTTGCACAAATATTTCTTCTTATTGAACTAACAGAATGTAGTTGCATACATAGTCTAATATTCCATAGTAGTAGTAGTTTATCAGTAGAGCTGGCAATGTCTGGAGCTGTTGACTTGAGCCTTTTACAGCTCAGCATACTAATCTGACTTTACCTTTTATGCCTCGTGGTTAAATTTTCCACTGGGTGGTTAAGGGAAAGTTAAAATAAGACCTATATGACAAAACATGTAACTTCTGTATCTGACAAGGTCAGTCAAATCCCCTCAGTATTTACCTTTAAACCATGTCCAGTTTTTTACGGAACTTTTGTCAGTATCAGCCATCTGAATGAGTCACAGCCATTGCTTGACCAATTTGTTCTCTGTGAAAGCCTGAGAGAATGTTTTTGCTCTAGGTGACTCTCCTTAGGCACATTATACATCATAAATCCCTTTCATCTATGGCCCCCATTATCTCTTTGATAAGAAAATTTGGGACACCACTGAATTACAGGATGTTACAATATAGTTTCTCTTATGTCCAGAGTCCTCACTGACCTTCAACGGTTAAGGTCAAAATATTGGCTATTCTTGTAGCACTCTTTTTCTCTAAAGAATGGTTGAAAAAAGAGGTGGTGTTTCTATACAATGGAAAATTACTTTGCTATAAAGAATGATAAATTAGAAGACTTCATATATAAGTGAATGTATCTTGAACATGTACTCATAAGTGAAATAAACCAGACCACTTTTGTAAATATCGTATAGTTTCCCTAGTGTAAGAACACAATAAAAGAAAGAAAAATGGAAAGGCATAAGATTATGACTTCTAAACCCATAATTATATGGCAATTAACACTCCCAACTTGGTGCTAGGCTCTTAAATATCTACTTCGTTTTCTATATTGTTAAGAAATAGTATTGTAGGTTCAGAAAACTCAAGAGTCAGGTTAGAGAAACCTCATGTGCTCAGAGAAAGCCCCCATATACACAACCGAGGAAGATGATATTACAGCTTTAATATTTTGCATTTGTCCAACGGTTTAGAAAGTTCAAACACTTTCCAATGTGGTACTCTGACTTTATGGTCGTGGTTCTTGTGGAAATTCAAAGGCCTTTGAAAGCTTAATGAAACACTCGCTCATCACCGCCAGGAGCCACAGGGCTCTGGAATGAACATGGGCTCAGAGGAGTGGGCATTGCCTTATCCTCAAGGGAATTAAAATTCAGTGATAGCAGTGACATTAACTACTTCGCTGGCTCTCTAGGTCCATGTCTCTGTAATTCATTATCGTTCTCACCAGTCCTTTGAAAGGAAAAGACTGCAGAGTAATCTAAATGTCTCTACTGTGAGATCTTACAGAGCAACATTAGAGAGGCTTTGAGCAGGAGCTAAATTAATTTTTGCAGATGAAGAAGTCTGAACTAGATCACTAGTTCACACCCATTCCCTGATAAAGAATACCTAAGCAATCTTTCAGAAATGCAAGTTGAAAAGAAAAGAGACATGAAAAGCAGAGGGAATTCTAGTCAAAGAAACAGGTAAGTGAAGTACCATGAATTGTGAAAGAGCTTACACTTCTTGGTTGTTTGAACCCTTACTGGCATTCTTGTCTTTCTCTTTGAAAAGTCATCATTTTGCTGACCACACCACAAGTTGAAATAAGGCAATTCTGAGATGATTGATATCATGTTTTATAGAATGTCTATCTTCTGCAACAAAACAGCTCATTTACATTTCATTAAGCTGTTAGGAATCTAATTTAGACATAAGTCAAAATAAACACACTTTTCTGAATCTTTCATAAAAACATATGCCTACTTGGGTATTTTCATCCCTGTGGTGAGTTTTCCAAAATAGTAACATATGGTGGGATTATCACAAAAGTCACTGGAACAGAAGATTCTTTTTAAGAGTATTTCACACTCTCCCTTGTATGTCAAACAAGAGAGTCCTTGAATAAGGAGTCAAGGGCTTCAACTGCATAGACAAGTATGTTCGGTTGCTCACAGTATTACTCCTGCAGTGCTTTTTTAAACTCAGATAAGCCTGGTCCTGGGAGAAACAGTTAATATTAATGTCATTAAAATATATTTTCAGTATACACTACTAAGAATTTAATTTAAAAGTAAATTTTATGTTACTAATATTTTGTTCCCTATAATTAAAAAGTATGGCAATGTATACAGTTCATCTCTCTCTTACACACACACGCAGATACACACACACACTCGCTCACACATACAAACACACACACACACACACACACACACACACACATGTGCATTTACACAGATTTCCTTTGACTTCTGTAGTTTTCCAAATCTGTCCACCTGGTTTTGGCTCTTTTTCCTGCCTCACGTTTATTTGTAAAAACAACACAGAAGACACTGGCCCCGCACAGTGGCACCCTAGAAATTACACCAGTCCTCCTGTTTTTACAACAGCAGGCAATAAGTGTTTACTGTGAAGCTTTAATGGAAAGCATGGGCACCTTTAGAAGCCTTAGCTGAAGCAGAAGGTGAGTGTGGGCCTTGACTCGAGCAGAGGCTCGAGCCTGGGCCTTTCTTAGCTCTTTATTCTCTCTCTTCTTTCTCACTGTTTGTTTCTCTTCTCTGTTCCTCTTTCTCTGGCTCCTCTCACTATTTTTTGCTTTGTCTGTCTCTTTTAAATAAAGACTGACAAGGTAAATAATACTGTAATAATTTTGAATAAATTTTTTCAATAATAAATAATAAAAACCAAATGATTTACTTGCTATTTTCAAAAACATTATTCAATTTTGAAATTGTTTGTCAATATCCACTTGAACTACCATGGTGGAATAAGATAAAAAAAATCTATAATGTGAAAGAAATTAATAATAATAATAATAATAATAATAATAATAATAATAGTCATATGAAATTAATAAGTAATCTTATGAAAATACCTTATATATATTTAGCAATGCAGTTGGAAAACTGGCTTGTTATTTGTCAGTAGCACTCATTCTTTGTCTTTGTACCCGAGGAGGAGACCACTGTATCAGAAGACAATTATTTGACTCCTGGTATTTTATCTAAGTCCATACGTACAATGTACCGTTCACATACATACCTAGATTACTTTTGTAGTTTCTTAAATGTAGGGAATCAAGACATCAGAAGAACACAATACTTAGCAAGCACATACTAATTATTTTCACAACAATGTTATGTGATAACTAAAAACAAATATGTTTCACAGCTTAGTTCTTTTTTTTTTAACATGCATCTTGAGTTTTATTACCTTCAGTTTCATTACAGAAAATAATTTAAAATTTTTATTTTCTAGAATGATTTCAGGAAGTTAGTGTTTATGTTTGAATTTAAGACATAATGGATATCATATACATTGGTCTGAAGAGTGCTGATTGTGGGACAGTGGTCCTTTGATATCTAACACTGCAATTGGCCTTGGAAGACATCACCATGCTGTCCTTTTATCCTTTGAGTAAGATATTTGTCTTTCAGAAAAAAAATAAGAGGTCTTGGGACATATTCAGCAGCACAGCCTTTGCCTGGCAAGTGTGAGGTTATAAATCTGATTCCTGGTACCAACAGCCCCCCCAAAAAGAATAAAAACAAAACATAAGTTGCTAAAAAAAAATCCAACCATCTTTGATAATAATCTGATTGCATTTATCAGTACTCTGAATAAAGTGAGGAAATATATAAGTAATAAAGGAGAAAATTTAAAATTATAACAAAAGATAAAATATTAAAGAATAATCTGTTTTCAGAGTCATGCTTAGAATAAATAAGAATGAAAGAACAATATATAAGAAAATGTAGGCCTTGTTCACATGAGAGTGATAAATTTGAATAAAATATTTCGGAGTCCATACAGGCATAATGATAGCTCAGTTTCTGGATAATTCCAGTATCAAAATACAAACAGTAAAATTAACTGAGTGTTTCAGGAAAGAAATTCCTTAGAACTACTTGAAAAAAATGAGGTGGAAAACATGTCCTTTGTTTAATAAACTCAAATATATATTGATATTTTAAAATAAAAAATAGAAACTCTGAAGTTCCATTTAAGGATTGGCCATGGCTCTCCTGGGAAAATCAAGTGGAACTGCAAAATTTCAGAAATATTATCAGTGGATATTTTTATCTTAATAAAACCATGTCTGATGTTCTTAAAATAAGAAAAATTAACTGCAGTGCCTCTAATTATTTTAAATGATTAAAATATACACTGTTTTCTCCACCTGTGGGAAGACTGATAGAACAGGACATTACAGTTTTGTCTTCAATTCTTTGGCATTTGGGACCTTGGCATTTTGCTGTTCGCCTTTGCACTCATTTTCACGTTCTGCAGTCTTTGCATCTGCCAGCTCAGTTCCTGTAGAGTCATTTTCTCCTGGTAGATGACGTTTCCTCAAAAGTATCAGGGTCAAGAAGGCTGGAAAAAAACTCACTCCTCTGAGGCCTGCAGGCAACCCAAGATAGATGTACCTGAAGTTGGTCGCATCATATATTCTGCATGCCCTTGGCTTACCACATTTCAAAGTTCCCCAGTGTAAACAGGTAGAGTCCACTAAAGCTCCAAAATATATAGGCACTGAAATGCCAGCAAATACTCTCGTGCAAAATGTATGTAATCCCACACCAAGAGACTTCTCTTCAGACTTGATACACCTCAGGAGAACCTTATATCCAGGAATGGCCACTAAAAAGTAAATGAAACTGCTAATGGTTGACAAGATCAAGAGGTACTGGAGCATCATCGAGCATGCATAGCCTTTATAGCACAGCCCCAGCACTGCAGACACATTTCCTGGTGTCTGGATGCAGCTGCAGTTTTTGAACACCGTTCTTGGGATATAGCTTTGTACAGCCGCTATAAAAATCTTAAAGTTACAGGATAAACGGTCAGATAGGGCCAGGCCCTCCAAGACAATACCGAAAGCAACTTGACTATCTCACAGCTTAATTCTTAAGGCAAATGATTAAGTAGGAGTAGTTCAAGAGTGATGGAAACATATGATTAAACATTGCCTATCCACTAGGAAAATGAAGTGGCAGAGGTGGCATGGTGGAGGCAGTCCTGAATTCACAAATTTTAGCTTTAATCCTAGCAATAAAGTTATTTATTTTCCTTATTTGATGGCTCATCACCCTGAAGGTACTATGCTAGGCACTGAGATTATACTGAATGATACGACACAAATGGACTTTGCTCTGGTTCAAAAGGTGACAGGAAGTGCCCTGTTTGTCCTCTACTTTGTGTGTTGTATGTTTCTTATGTGCTAAAAAAGAAAACCCATACGAGGGCTGATTAGATGAAATCAGAGCAGAGAACTATCATAGCTATGAAGGAAATGAGTTTAGGAAGGTTTGTGAAAGAACTGATTTGCCAACCCCTTCAATAGCATAGTTGATAGTGAGTTTGCCTGTGTGTATATCATACTGGCCACATATGAGCATCCCTTCAATGTTTTTTTTTTTTTTTTTTTTTTTTTTTTTCCAGAAGGGAAAGCTATGGATGCATCACCTGCCAAAACTTGCCATGAAAGTTAGGTTCCATAGCATAATTTTCTAGTAAAGTCTGAACTATTGAAAGATACAGACTTTTAATTAGCATTTATTTAATGAAGTAAGGGTTTTGTTTTTTTTTTTAAACTATACACTAAGACTTATTGTTGTCAGTGTAAATAACCAACCATTCAACCTGCCCACAAATCCACTGTAGGTCATGGAAAGCACATCCAGGTTCTGGACTTCAGCAATGCACATGTAAAGTCCTGCAGCCACTGAGTTGAAGCATTATGGGATTGTGAAGAATTGTTAGTGTTGGCTTAGCCAAAGTGTCCAATATGGTTCTTCCCATGAGTTGACGTAAGACAAATCGAGGGCTGATTGGATGTCAGCCATGGTCACACAGCAAGGTCAGCTCCTGCAGCATACATTAGGGCTCGTGACAAATGGCTCCTTCTGGACACAAGGATAGCTGGCTGGATATTGAAGAAGCTGAGGGGTAGGAGCAGTGGAGGCCTGCTTGTTTTCCCTTCTTTATTAATGATCAGATAGATCTGAAAAAGTGGAGCAATAATCAAATTTTGCAGATGGTGTGACACAGGGATCAATCGGAAAGAATGTGAACCAATACCACAAGACACTAGATACTCAACTGAGCTAATTAGAGCACAGCACTGTTAAGACAGACCTGAGGGTGTTAAAATGCAGTACACAATTAAGTTGGAGAGAAAACTGCCAAAAGGTAGAGAAATGCCCGGAAGCAGCTTTACTTTGAATTGGAACTGTGAGACACATTGCTCTGAGTCTGGGAATAAATGCTCAATTTTTTTTATTAAAAGTGACAGTTTCCTAGATTATTTTATGCACTAAAATAATTGCATTAATTTAACATTTAAAATAATATATATGCTTTAAAAAAAACCTACTGCTGTGTTGACTAGGCTCAACACATTCATAAAAGAAGTCAATGCTGGTAAAATTTAGGGATCATTGGGTATATTTTTTAAAAATAATGCTTGAGCATTTGTACAAACCAAATAAAGTTATGCTTGACAATGATCTCTGATCAGCTTAATCTAACAGTTTTACTCTGAGATGATATTCTAGCCCAAAGCAAATGCATTTATAGGCTTATTAATTTGGGTGGTCAATCTGAAATGAATATTTAATTTCTAGGAGAATGGTGCACCTCAAATCAACTTACCCAGGCCTTTTGAAGAATCTTTAACAATTCTCTAAATTCATGTTTTAGACTCTTAATCCATTTGGTGTCAGTAACTTATTTACATTTGGAAATAAATTTAAAGTTAGAGCCTGATCTATAAAATGATTAAAATGTTAGCTATCTTATGAAATTTTTTGCCTTAGTTACTTTCTTATTGCTAGAACAAACACTCAGCATGCACAGACTAAAGTAGAAAAGGTTTTTCCAACCCTGCTCCCAGGGTACACTGAGACAGCAACTGAGACTGGATGTGGTGGCACCCACCTGTAATCCCAGGGTTTGAGAGGCTGAAATCAGGGGGATGACTGCAAGTCCAATCTGTGTAGTGAGACCCTGTAGGCCCTGCATTCAGTACAAGAAAAATAAAACAAAGTGGAGTGTTTTACTTTAGCTCATAGTTTGGAGAGGTTTCAGTCCGTGCTCAGGTGGCCCCAGGGTAGGACCAGGTGATGGAGGAAAATTGTCCATAGTGTGGTGGGCACAGGCAGAAAACCCATATCACTGAGCTTCCCTTTTCCTTTTCTTTAAGTCAACAAGTCTACACCCAGAATTGGCCCTCCCATTATAAAGATGAAGAACTTTGCTAAAACATTCAGTGAACCAATTAATTATCACACGTGCTTGATTTGTACTCATACTCCCTGGATCCAGCACCCTGCAGAAACTCCACCTGTGAGCACAGGAGACTTATGTCTAGGGGGCATCTGGACATAAGCCATGACCACTCTTATACCTCATCTAAAGAGTTTAGAGTTTGTCCATATCAAATATACTACCCTGACATAATATCATTTTAAGGGAAAGCTAACTTAAAAAGCAGGCATAAAACAAGTTCTCTATCATTTCTTTCTCGATCATAGAACAATATTTCCTCCTGCAAAGGACTCTCTCTCCCATAGTAGGGAGGGAGAAATGCCTCCATCAGAGATGAAATGGTACCAAGAAAGTTTCACTTAAAGAAGGCTTATTAACTACTGTTTGGTAAATCAAACTACTGTCTACCTTTAACTTTCCAGTGTATCTACTTACAGCTTCCTGCCCCTAGAAGCCCTAAGTCTTTTTCCTTTTTCTTATCACTTCTGTAAAGTTACTATTCTTTTAATAACATTCAATACAAACCCAAGTTCTGTCCACTTATATTGGTTAATTATGCATGACTGGGAAAAAAAAATATCTGTGACCTCCGAAACTTAAAGGAGAGATTGAGTTAATAGCTCTCAGTCTCAGTGGTCACTGTTCTTGTTTAGAAGGGCATGGCAGAGCAAAATTTCACATTTCATGGCAGCTGGGAGGCAGCACCCTGGCCAGAGTGTGGGTGAAGGATGAGCTTCCCAACCACACTCCCCAGGGACCCACCACACCAGCGAGTCAGCTCCTATACCCACATTTGGTATGAGCATCATTTGTTAATACCACAATCTGACTACTACTCTATAAATCTCTTAATTCAGTCCAGTTGACAGTTAAGATTAAGTGGTCCTTATCCTTTCAAAACTTCTGTACATATGTGGCTTACCCGTCAAAATTATTTCTTTTTTTCCCTCTTGTTAATAAGTCTTCCATCAGTCTCATTAATAGGACTCAAGCCAATGAACTTAAAATAGGTGAAGTTTTATCTTACTCCCTTATACCTCTTTGAGAACATGAGTATGTTAGTGCAGAATGGCTTCAGCAGAGAATCTAGTACATAAGTTTTTAATTAGCTATCATGCTACAGTTGTTGTATTGAAGTTCATGAAACTCCATAACTAGAATCACATTGTTAATTCATCGTGAATATTTTCTTATTTCATACTCTAGTGCTGTTCTTTTTAAGCTACATCAGTAAAATCTCTATTGTATATAACAGATGGCTGTTTGTAGAAAAATAAACTGTATAGTATATATATATATATATATATATATATATATATATATATGACAATAGACAAAAACTGTCACTAAATGGAAAAAGAGACAGTTTTTATGGACATAACTACAATAAATAAGTAGGATTGTACAGAGGGAAAGAAAGAGAGCAAGAAAAAGTCTTCAGCAACATCAAAATAAGAATTTCTTAGAAGTGTGAAGAGAAGGAAATGCATAATGGTATGTTTTCCTTTCTAGTTTCAGATCTCTCCTGAAGTCATACATGTGATAAGGACACATGAATCTCAATGCCTCACTAGAGATTCTGCTAAATAGAACCTTAACCCCAAACTCTTTTTCCGAGGCCTTGTGAGAAAGACTTCCTCTTGCTGACCATTATGATATCTTATAATTGTCTCTTTCTGAAAACTTCGATTCTCTCCAATTTAGCTTCCATATCCTGTTAACAATTCTACTGCTAAGCATGTTATGTTTCATTAATTTCACTAAATTGAAAGCAAAGTAGCACAAACTCAAAAAATAGTGTCAGAGAGTAACTTCAGGGACCATGAAAAGTAAGGCTTTATACAAGTTTCATGCTTTACCTCCTCATATTTTGGATGCAGCTCATAAAATCCATATATACTGTCTCAAGGAAACAGTTTTTTATTCTCTTTTTGGTGATATCTATTGAGTCTGTGGAGATCTCAAATCCAGAAACTTTGTAAAATTAAAGGGAAAATAACTGCTCACAAAAGAAACAAAAGAAAGAAAGAAAGAAAGAAAGAAAGAAAGAAAGAAAGAAAGAAAGAAAGAAAGAACTACTTGGAATGGGGGAAAGGAGAAAATAAAGAAGGAGAAGATAACTGCATTAATAATTTTGGTTGGTTTATAGAAAGGAACAATTAATGCTTAAATTGTTTTTCCAAATTTACATGCTTATATTTGGTAATCTGAATAACAACTTTGAAGACAACAATATATAATGTAACAACCACTGTTGAATTTCTGTAGTCTTGAATTCCTATTCTCCTTTTGAAATTCTGTATCGCTTTATTTTTTTAAATTTTCTTTAAAAAATTTATCCTAGACAACAGCCCCTACACTTTTAGAAAAATAAATTGTCTGCATTTCTGTAATAAAGTGATGGTGTTTCTGAACTATCTTTAAATAGAAATACTTGCTGAAACTTTGGAAAACACAGAGAACATTTCAAGCAGCACTGGGGAGTTACATAAAGGAGTACACACCATTAACACAGGTGTGCTAGTCAGTGCCATCTAGAGAAAATAGATTGAATTTAAGATATGCAAGGACATAAGAATTGCCAAGATTGGTTTACAATTCCCGCCCACAAGGCCAGGCATGACACAGTGTCAAAGGTCTGTCTGTACTGCAGACTTGAAGGATCCAGTCAAAGACTCCAATGAGCTGAAGCTTAGTGTAGTGTCCTATGTGATTCCACATTAGGAAGTCAAGAAATCTACACAGGAAGTCAGGAGATGAAGGCCAAGATCAAGGCCCAGAATAGAACCATCCTAGGAGACAGAAGAAGATCCTCCTTCTTTGTGGGCCTTTCATACCATGCTGGCCACAGTCCTTCCTAGGGAATCTTCTACACCCCCAACTATGCTCAGCCAATTCAGTTGGACATTGCTTACTCAAAGTGACACAACCAATCAGCCATCACATTATGTAACAGTAAAATGCTTAGAAGACACAATCTTCCATGGAAAAAAGTAATGAGTATAAATGCAGTATATTTATCTATTTATCATGAGGTTGAAAGAACAAAAGAAGGAAGAGCCTGTCCTGTTGGTGAACTTGGCTGAAGCTTGGGTACTACCAAAGCAGTATGTCATTAATAAGTTAACAGGAAGTAGGGTAGCTTTTCTGTAGTGTTTGCAATTATTTATGATTGCACTTTCTAAATCTTTGAAAGAAAAAGAAAAATGTATGGAAAAAAAGAAGATACAAGAATGAGATGTCCAAAATGTACTGTATATGATTGTCAGTTCTCAGTCCTTACGGGACATTTAAACTCAGAAAAAGATAAACAATTGACAGAAACCTCTGCAGTGAAGAAAAATTCATTTTAGTTGTGAACACTTTTTCTTTCTTAAAAGTATTGCCAGTGAGAATGGTTCACTAAAGTTCAAGAACTTCTAGGTGTAACAGTTCTCTTTTTTCAGAAAACAAAGTGTAAGAATCAGTGGATAATCATATGTATGGGACTGAGAGTGAGTTAGCTTCAGTTGATGTCACTGAGATCATGAAATATTTCTGTACTGATAGGAATTTAAGGCACAGTCCAGAGATCTCCAGTATGAAACTGCCCCATAAAATTTCCCATAACTCAGTTTTCTTTCATTTTTGTTCTTCATATTCACAACAGACAAGAGCAAATTTATTTTTATAGTTCCAAAGAAGAAAATCAGCATTTTAATATCTAGTATACAGAACAAATATTATTTCTAATCTCATTTAATTCCTTCAGTCATGCTGGCGGATATGTTCTTATTCTACCTCAGTTGAGAAAAACAGAATGACTTAGATAAACTGAAAACTGGAAGAGTTATATTTCAATCAAGCTACCTTTCCTCACCCATTTTTTAAAAATGGAAATGAATACTACCACCTGAAGAGCTGGACTCCTAGTTTCAAACCTAAGAGCACCACCATCTCAGTTAAAGAAACTCACTCTTCATAGCCATGATGGTTGTTTTTTAGACAAAGCAGGTCACATAAATGCTAATAGTCCTCACATCTCAAGAAAGCACATCTTCTTTCCTGTCTCCTCATTTTTCTTTTCTTTCATATTTATTATCTTTTTTTTTTTATCAATTCAATGCTTATTTTTGTCTTCATAGTAGTTGTTCAGAGTACAAGATGCACACATAAGTTTTCTGAAGACTATTGATACAAATATTTCATTTAATTGTCATCTTTATTATCTTAGCTCTGAATTATTTATGGTTTATTTAATGGCATGCTACACTGTAATTGCTGTTTAATAAGTGGCTCCTTCTTTCTCTGACATTTAACGCAACTCCAAGTGTCCCTGAGTTTATGACTAATTTTCTATTCTTTGGTCTGTTCTTCAAAAATCACTAGATTTGTACTATAGCTTACAGAATATCTTTGTAACTGTTCAAATAAACTTTAACTTTATTCTTTTTAAAGTGCCTCCACTTTGTGGATCATCCGAGATCACCTAGAAATAAAATACTTAGAAGACATTACCTTCTTGCGTGGAATAACAGGAATGAGTATAAATGCAGTGTGTCAGATATGTTCTGTACTCACTAATATTACAATCAAATATATGAGGTATTTGACAAGCACTAACATATTTATTACATAAACTCTCACATAAATATGGCACATGTTTTTGAGGGATTTATTATTATATTTATTAAAGGTTTTAAGGTTATTCATAAGGATCAATTCCTCTCTTCTGTATTTATTCCTATGTTATCACTGTTCATGGTATGTTAAATAGCATCTTTTTAAAAATTAATTTCTGTTTGTAAAAATGGGTCAGAGATGATTACTTTATGTTGATGTAGCAAGAAGATTTTCTGGACTCTTACCAGTTCCAGTCATTTGGAATAACATGCTAAAATTCTATATATGTATAAAAGTAGGTGTAGTGATCAGATCCAAAGATCGCATTTATATAAAGAAAACATTTTTAAGTCAGAAAGATCCATATAAGATGTGAAACACTGAATGCTGTGTTGAGGAGTGGTTGTTTATATATTAAGTTTGCTTTATTTAATTATAATGCTGCTGCGTTTTCTGTTATTTCAAACTGCCTATGCCACTTTTCATAGAATTAGTGAAGTAACATGTTTTCATTATGATAAATTACAAGCAAATAATTTATATTAATCACCAAAAGATAACCTCATCCATAATTTTATCCTATTAAGTATATTGTTTTTCTATTCATAAAATTGTAACTATGTATTGAAATTTATCAGTTCTCCTTGCTATTGATTATTTTTCCATGCCAGGTAATTATAATGATTCACACTGATATATTCTCTTTGGATTAAGTTGTACTTTCAGAATAAATACTACTTCCCCATGATATGTTAGAAATTTTAAAACTGTCAATATAATTAAATTAAGATTTTAAAGGGAACATTGTGTGTATTCCTATATAAGACAATTATATCATTTTCCTTCTTTCTGCCTTTTATTATATTGCTATATTAAGATTATGGTAGACTTAATGTTTTTATTTCATTAATAAATGCTAAATATTGTTGCTATCAAATTTCTTGTGCTTGGTACACATTATATACTCAATTAATTGTCCTATGACTTTCTGTTATTTAATTTCTTTTTCTTAAGAATATTAGGCTAATATAACATTTTACTCAGAGTGTTTGTTAGCAGTAAATAAAACAGCATAAGGAAAAGTGCCTAAGGCAGTATGCAACACATTAGAGTACTCATTAAAGGCTACTTGCTTGCTCTATCTTCTTGGCTGTGTGTTTTTGAGAAAGAAAACAGGCACTGTGAAATATTTGTGTGTGTGTGTGTGTGTGTGTGTGTGTGTGTGTGTGGCCAGCCTAAAACATTCATCAACACTGAAGTCAGTGAGTTTGTTTGCATTCTTTCAAAACCTTACATTCAGAAATACATAGAGTTCATTTGCATAATCACTCTCCAGGGTAGGAACTTGTCCCTGAGGGGTTATCATTATTTAAATCTAAGTCAGGTTATTATCCTTCTTCTTGCTGAGCTGTTTGGCATTGTTTCCTTCCTTTTTCCTGGATTGCTGCAGCTGTGTGGCTCTGCAAAGAGCCTGACCGTGACTTGGACACCACAAAGTAGAGGGAAGGGCTAGAGTCTCAGTGGAGAGAGCCATGGCCCGGGTTAGCCAGCGGCACTGGCTGACAAAGATGCCCCCGAGAAATGCTTTTACCATTTCTCAGAGGCACCAGTTCTTGTGCCTGGAATAGGAATTTGGCTGTTAGCAAGCTTAATTGATGTTTTACAGATTACAATATGCTTCTCTAACCCAAAATAGACCCTTTAATTATATTGCTCCCCTACCTTCCCTACCTCCCTCCATTCATCTGGGGTGGAGGATAACATATCTTGGAAAAGAAACAAAGACAGATCAGAGAAAAGTGAAATTGCAGTGGAAAAATTCAAAGAAATTTACTTAGAAGTTTACTTCTGTGAATCTCTTCTGAGAATACAAGAGCATATGATCATGTAAAGTTGAGGGACAGGATGGAGGAGAATTTGAGGTTTCTCATCAGGGGCTGCATCCAATGAGATAGCAAAGGGAGCAATCAGAATCCAGGAGCTGATTAGAGCAAAGACAGTAATTTGAGAATCTGTCAAGTGAAAACTGTGTACTAGAAATGAGAAAACTCAGACGAAAGTGAGCATCCATGAGTTAATCTTCTGCCTAGTCTTCTTCAATCCAGAACACAGCCTATTTAGTGTTTTCTATGATATTTCGCTATACCTAAGGCATCTGTGGCTATTTAAAGGTTAAAAAACTGCTTGGGAATGTTTTGGAAATACAGTCTCTGACATAGGAAGCAACCCACTTTGCTCCTTTCACTTATAAGATTATTATAGTTTACCAGTACACATTATGAAATTTGTTTATAAACAAATAAAAACTTTTAAAGAGGAAGATACTCTTACAGTACAGAAATTTTGCAAAAGTGTGAGTATTGACTACAATTTAAACTTATTGAAGACTGATTACTGTCAAGGGATGTCATACAAAAAAAGATTAAAAATCCATTTGTTGAGAAAAAGCTGAGTTTTCTTCACTGTCACACAATACTGTGCTATTTTCTTTGCCCACAGTCCAAAGAGCACTCCAGGTTATTGAACCAGCATGTGGGTGAGTAGGAACTTTTGGCATGCACGCCCATGCCTCAGGAGCTTTTCCCTACTCAGACTCCAGCCCTGGCATCTGCTATGGAACCCTGCAGCAAAATTTCCTGCAGAAAGGCTAGGGGTCAGACCCTCCCAGCTAATCGAGGAGTTGAACATCTTGGCAAAGTACCACAGCAGGCTCACTTCCACAGGATAGAGCAGGAATAAGCGAAACACAGGAACCAGATCCAGCCAGGCACATCTGGACAAGATCAAACTTGGTAGATCGGGACCCGAGTCTCAGTAGGTGCTATCATCATAGCATTACCAAAGTTCTACGCCAAAGGCCAAAGAACAGTGCTATACAAAATGACAAAGAGAAGGAGCAAGATGCAATGTGAGGCCCCAAGCTCACCCGAAACAAATGCAGGAGACATTAGCATAGAAGAAAATTAGAACCACACAGCTGAAAACTCTGAAATAAATAATAGTATCTAAAGTAAAGAAACAAATGAAGAAATATATAGAGGAACTCAGATCAGAAATAACTTCTGAAAAAAAGAAATATCTGATTTAGTAGTTTCTGAAGTAAAAAAAAAAAATAGCTATGGAAAGTATAGAGGAAATCAGATCAGAAATAAACTCTGAATTAAAAAAAGAAATTTCTGAATTAATAGCCTCCAAAGTGAGGGAACAACTGCAGAAAGTTAGAAAGGAAATCAGATCATAAAACATCTCTGAAGTAGAAAATGAAAGGATAACTATAATGAAATAATGAATAAATTATTCTAAAGAAGACATTGATAAAAATTAGAGGAAAACATAAAAGTGATGGAATCCTTGAAGGAACAATATAGGAAAGAAATAGAATGCATGAAGCAGTTTCGAAGAGATATACAGGAAAATAAAATCTCAATCACTAGCTGGCAACATCATATGACTAATAGGGAGGGTAGAGTTTCAGATCTTGAAGACCCACTCACAGCGAATGAAAAGGAAAGAAATGATCTCTTAAAAACAGGAAAATATGACGCAACAAAAGTGAGCTCAAGACCAATCTGAACTACTGCATAATGAAACTCTGTCTCAAAAAGACAAAAAATTATATAAAGATAAGTAACATGGGGCTGGGGAGATAGCTGAGGCTGGTGACACAAGTACCTGCCTGGCAAGTGGAAGGTCGTAAGTTCAAATCCCGTTCCTGCAAAAAATAATTATTAATTAATTAAAAGAATTAAAAAAAAAACAAAGATGAACATGAGACTAACAGGCACCAATGAGAAAGAAGGAGTAGACATAAATGATATAAAAAGAACATGGACAGAAGCAATAGCAAAAAATTCCCAAATATGAAGAAAACAATCTGAAATTCATGTAACCGAAGCATACAAAATTCCAAATAGCATCAACCCAACTAAAAAAACACCTAGACATATAATAGTCAATATCCCAGAAATGCAGCAGAAGAACAATATACTAAAAGTCACTAGAGAAAAGAAACAGATCACATTTAATGGATGGTCCATCAGAATAAAGGCAAATTTCTCCTGACAAATCATGAAATTAAAATAGCATGGAGCTTGAGAGAATGTTTTTCTCTGGGTGACTATCCTTAGATACACTATAGTTCACTTATCCCTTTCCTCTGAGGTCCCATAATCTCCTTGACCAGAAAATTTGAGATACCTTTGAGTTATAGTATATTACAGCACAGGTTCTCTTATGTCCTGAGTCCTTACTGACCTTGAAAGGAAGGGGCCAAAATATTGGTTATCCTCACAGCCCTTGTTTTTCTCTAATTTTTGGTCTGTTAACTTACATTCTCAACCTTCCAGCAGAAAAGCTTTGTGGTACTATTACTCTATAACATAGGTAATTGAGCTTGTCATCACTGGCTTTCTGAATATCAAACATCTTTGACTTAGCTTGAAATTGATATTTTCAGACAATTATTGATATTCTATTAACACTCCATAGAATGTGATACAGCAGTTACACAAATTTTACACAGGTGTTTGGAAATTCAAGTAAACACAAAATGTAGCCTGTCAAACCTATGGTATTTGACCCAGTCTCTTAATTTCAACTAATACTCTTAAGAGCGAGTATAACAGTAACTGAGTTTTCATTGGGAGCAGTACACATCAAAAAGACGAGAGTGGTATGCATCCCAAGCATAGTTTTAGTGTTACATGGTGATATGATCAGTGTGATGAACCTTTTGAAGGTTGTTAGGACCAATATCTTATTCATCTTGTGTGTACTTAAGTGCAGAGTTTTGCTCCTGATATGTTTCCTCTTTTATCTGCTTCCAGTCACTTTGTTGTTTAATCCACAACACATTCAGCTGTGTTATGTGCCCTAAAGCAATGACCATGACTCATCCCAAAGGCTGACACTGACAACACTTCTACAAAGCACTGTATATGGTTCCAAAGTTAATCCTGAAGGGATTTGACCTTGGAAGATACAGAAGATGAATGTTTTGTTATACAGGTCTTGCTTTGACTTGCCCTTGATCACCTAGAAAAAAAGCTTAATTACAAGGCATGAAACGCAGAGTTGTATTGGTGAGATGAGCTGTAGGAAGCTAGGATCAATAGCCTCCAATGTTGCAAGTTTCACTGGTGGCCCACTGCAATTGTGGAACATTGAACTGTGCATGCATCTGCTTCCTCTTAGTTCACAAAGAAGAATGTTTTCTTCTTTCCTTAGCAACATTAATAGGAAAGTGGATCATGCCCACGCACTGTGCTCTGTATAACTATTGTGAGGACAATATACAGTGTGTCAACTGTTAGAAGAAGAAAGAGAAAAAAATTAATATTTATTGAAAGTGATATTGTTTAACTGTTTGATCAATTTTATACACCGATATCTATTAATCTAACCTGATCAGATGATGAAAATGTGTAATATACCCATTGTTAAATTTAAAATAAATATAAATAAATAAATAATAAAATAAAATAAAATAGCATGGAGCATAGTCTTCCATGAAAACAAATTCCAGCCCAGAATGCTATACCACCAAAACTCTCTTTCAAGTTTAATGCTAGAGTGAAACACTTCCATGACAAAGAGTAACCAAAGAATTTCATAGTATCAAAGCAAAAATCTACACAGACTGCTAAATATATTTAAAGAAGGACCAAAAATGACCCAAACTACATGAATAAGAGTAGAAAGAACCCATCAAATAGGGCAATGAACTAAATACAGGAGAATAAGGGTTAAACCATAGTAGGTAAAAAGTATGTCAATCATAAATTAACACATTTCAATTATAACCATCAATGTAAATGAGCTTAATTCTCCAGTTAAAAGAAATAGATTGGCACAGTGGATTAGGAAGCAAAATCCAACAATTTTCTGTATACAGGAACACAATTAGCTCATAAAGAAATGCATAGCCTGAAAGACAAAGAATGAAAAACAATCCTTCATGACCCAAGCACCTCAGAAAAAGGCAGGGGTAGCAATCTTGTTTGCATGTAGTTTCAAATTCAAACCAAATTTGATCAAATGAAATAAAAATGGTCATTACATACTGGTCAGGAGAAGAATTCAAGACGAAGAGCTAACCCTCATAAATATGTACACAGTGAACACAGAAGCACCTACATATATAAGACAAATATTAATGGACATGAAAAATATAATACCAATCTTAACAGGAGACCTTAACACCCTTTATCTCAAAAAGATAGGTCAAGCAGACAAAAAATTAGAAAAGAAGTAGCAGATCTGAACCAGAACTTTGAAGACCTGGACTTAGAGGACATATACAGAGAGTTTCACCCAACTACCTCTGAATACATATTTTTTTTCAGCTGCACATGTGATATATTCTAAAATAGACCACATACTAGTTCATAAGTCATATTTAAGCATTTGCAAGAAAATAGAAATTATCCGAGGCATATTATCTGACCACAGTACAATTAAACTGGAAATAAATGAGAGAACAAACCACAAGAACCTGAGAAATTGGATGAAATTAAACAATATGCTCCTCAGTCACAAGTGGGTTACAGGTGAAATTAAACAATACCTACAATTTCATGAAAATTCGAACACAACCTACCAGAATTTATGGGAAGCAGTCAAAGCAGTTCTTAGGGGAAAATTTATACTTATATACTCACACATTAAGAAAAAAGAACAGGAACAGATAAATGCTCTAATGCTGCACCTAAATCGCCTAGAAAAGAAAGAGAAAACTAAATGCAAAGGCCAAAGGTGGGAGGAAATTATAAAGATTAGAGCGGAAATTAATTTAGTTGAGACAGAGAAACAATACAATGAATTAATGAAGAAAAGACCTGACTCTTTGAAAAATTAAATAAAATTCAAAAGCCCCTAGCAAACCTCATAGAATGAGGAAAGACTCAAATTTAAGCAGTACAGCACCAAAAACATCAACTTACCAGAGACCCAATGGAGATTCAGAAGATCATTAACAGCTACGTCGAGAATCTATTCTCTCACAGAATTGAAGACACAGATAAAATGGACAAATTCCTACAAACATACAACTTACCAAAACTGAATCAAGAAGATATAAGAACTCTCAGTAACACAACAACAGCCAATGAAATGAAAAAGTGTAATTAAAAAAAAAAATTAAAAAGAAACCTACTGACAAAGGAAAGTGCAGGCGATTCTGGTCTTTCAGATATGTGGTACTTCTAATGTCACTTCAATTATTGCTATACTTTCAAGTAAATGTTTGTTTTTTTATTTTATTTTTTTGTCTTTTTGAGACAGGGTCTTGGTATGCAGTTCAGGCTGGCCTTGAGCTCACTTTTGTAGCCCAGGCTGGTCTCGAACTCGTAGCTATCCTCCTGCCTCAGCCTCCTAAGTGCTAGGATTACAGGCATGTGCCACCACGCCCGGCTCAATGTTTGTTTAAAAAAAAAATGGTAATTAAAGAGAATAAGATAGAAGGAAAAATGCCAAAGGATGTACCTGCTACAATCTTGTTCATGGTTCGATTCCTAAATTTCTGTTTAAAAATGTGCAACTATCTTTTTCAATCATATTCTATAGGGACTTATTAGACTATCAATGATTGATGGAAAATACCACTTCCATGTTAACACTAAGAGATCTGATATTCAGAAAAACAATGACACTAAGTTCTAGTACATTCGTTAAACATTAGTAATATCACTAAACTTCTCTTCTGGAGGGTTAACAATTTAAGCTTGTAGACCAAAAGATCAGAGAAATAGAAGGCCTACAAGGATAGCCAATATTTTGGTCTAGCCCTTCAAGATCTGTGAGCACACAGGACCTAAGAGCATCTATATTGTATCATCCTGTAACTAAGTGGTATCCCAAATTTTCTATTTGAGGAGATTATGTGGCCACAGAGGAAAGGGATCGACAATGTATAGTATGCCTAAGAAGAATTACCCAGATAGAAAGCATTCTCTCAGGCTTTCACAGAGAACAAACTGGCCAAGCAATGGCCGTGAATCAACCAGATGTTTGACACTGACACAAGTTCTACAAAATGCTGTACATAGTTTCAGGGTAAATATTGAGGGGATTTGATTGACCTTTTCAGATTCAAAAGTTCCATGTTTTGTTATATAGGTCTTACTTTAACTTGGTCTTAACCATCCAGCAGAAACTTTTAACTATGAAGCATAAAAACTAAAGCCAGATCATACTCTGAGATGTTAAAGACTCAAGTTAACAGCTTCCGATATTGCCAGTTCTACTGATAACCCACTACTGTTCTGTTATGGAATATTAGACTATGCATACAACTAGTTTCTGTTAGTTCAATGAGAAGGAATATTTGTACCAACAGTGTTTAGAAAAGTTATCATTTCTACACCTTGTACTCTGAACAAACATTTGGAAGACAAAAATATGTGTTGTATTAATTATTGTGGCTGTCCTACTAACATATTTTGTAACCATCTCACTGTTATTTCTTATTAAAAGTAATAAAATTAAAAAAGCTTATGACTGGGAAAATCCCCCCAAAAAAACCTAATTCCATACTAAAATATGTATATGTAACCTATAGCTATTGAATTAAATAGGATGACTATCATAGTAACTGGAGAAGAGTACACATCTTATTCTCTATCCTAAAGATAAAAAAGTCTCTGATTGTGCATAGATCTGATTGAATTAATGATGCTCTTCATGGTAATATACAAAGGAGTTTTCCATTGCAAAACTAAATCTCACTTCAAAACTTTACTTGTGCTTTTGTTACCTGGATAACTCCCATTTAATTAAAATCTTTACAGATAATTTATTCACTTGAAAATAATATTAGTTTTTCCTACATGATATTATGACTCTTTTAGAAGGTCATATGTATAGTATGCTTACCAGTCCGAGGAGATAGCTCAGTAGTATAAGTACTTGCCTAGAAAGTCCAAGTTCTTGAGTTCAATACCCAGTAAGGCCAAAAAAAGATAGATAGATAGATAGATAGATAGATAGATAGATAGATAGATAGATATGATTATAATGCACTTATCACTGATTTTGGCCCATATTAAAAGTGAAATAGATGAGAGGTTTGCCTCTTCCAAGGAAACAGTTGTAACTTAACAAGCAAATGATTAAAATTATTAGGAAAGAATGCATGTTTTTTTCTTCATGGATTATTTGTTCTTTTGCTTCTTAGCACAACATACTATTTTTCTGTTAATTTTATAACTTAATCAATTTTTTAGTATGATGAAAGCTTGATAAGTGATCAGTAATTACCTAACTAACCCTTTCCTCCAGCCCTCTTGTCTGTAGTCGTCAAGTGCTCTATTCATATTATCTCTCAAAGTAAGAATCTTACTTCTTATGCATTTTTACAGCTCAGCACTCTAAGCACCAGCCTATCCAAGTGCAAGGACCCAGGTTTGATCTCCTGTACTGCATGCACTGCCCTGAGCTGGCTATGAAACCCAAGCCTTGTGGTGCATGCTGTGGAGGCTGAGGCATGGGGATAGCTGAGTCTCTCAGTTGCATGGTGAGACTGAGAGAGAGGACTGAGAGAGAGAGAGAGAGAGAGAGAGAGAGAGAGAGAGAGAGAGAGGAAGAAGAAGGAGGAGCAGGAGCAAAAGAAGAAAGAAAGAAAGAGAAAGAGAAAAGAAAGAGGAAAGAAAGAGAGAGAGAAAGCAAGAAAGGAAAGAAAGCAAGGAAGAAAGAAAGAAAGAAAGAAAGAGAGAGAGAGAGAAAGAAAGAAAGAAAGAAAGAAAGAAAGAAAGAAAGAAAGAAAGAAAGAAAGAAAGAAAGAAAGAAAGAAAAAGGAGCTGCCCAGTGCCCCTTCATCACTGGAGATTTTATTCCTCAAATCCTGTTAGTTTTCTACTTTTTCTACGTGAATCCATATTGAAATCCAAATTGACCTTGCACAACAGTATGACCATAGAGGAAACTGTGCAGGTATCTCAGTTTTCTTACTAACTTGTACCTCACCCATCCTACTGACCTTAATTCTATCATATTTTAACAACAGAATTATTATCTCTTCAACTCTGAAAATGGAAGAGCTGTATGTGCGTTCAAACGAAACTGTTCTTTTTTCCGAAATTAGTGGCTTAAACTAAGTGTAATTTCTTTTACCAGACTCAGTGTGATTTCTCAAAATAACTGCACCCAACTATATATTCAACACCTAGATCTCAGGGCATTAAAATTTTACGAGCTTAATTTTCATCAGTTTCTTAAATTCAAACAGTAATTTCAGTAATAGTATATGTGCTTCATAAACAACAAGCACATAAGCATAATATTGTTTAATTAGAAAAATCTAAAATGTTAAATTTTCTATGATCTTTCTAAAAGGATTTTTTTCATGAGAGCATATAATATTGTTGCTGAGCAAGATTTATTTTCTTGCTTGTACTGTTGACTGACATTACATTTACTTTCAAGTGATTAAAACAGCATCAAGCTGTTTAATTAGAGATATGTTCCCTGATATTTGCTAAAGTTACTTACATTTGCACATATATCTTGCAGTAGAAAATATTCATTGGTTATATATTAATTTATAAATATTTTATTAATTAACTATTAATTCTCATCAGTGAAAAATTATATAAATAAGCAAACTTTATCTATATATATTATATGCAAGTATATAATAGACAGATATGTTATATGTATATACTAATGTAGTAACTGCAGTTTATGTATTTAATTATTGGACTCGGGATAACACTCGCAGTTGTCTTTCTATTGTTTACCTGGGAAGTTTCATAATCTTTTTAAAATCATATATTCTGAAGAGTTTTGTGAAATAAGCCATTTGGGTGTGCTGAATTCAGTTTCCCATGAGGAAATGAGAAAGTAATTTCTAAAACCTGCTTTCGTTGTTCTCATTCTTTCTTCCAAATGACTTTCCAGAACTTTACTGCATGTGAACAGTAAGCCTGTCCTGGGATGAACAACTGTGCTTGTTCGCCTGGAACTGAGAAGTTCCCTAGAATGTAGGACCTTTATTGCTCAAACCAAGAACTTTCTGACATAACGTATATGTTGGTCTTACACTGTCTAATCGTTCCGAAATACATGTTCTTCAACCAATTCACTGTTTACTGAAAATAAATTATATGTAGGAAGTAGTTTAGAACTGAACACATAATTTCCATGATAGATTTCTTTGAGGAAATACATTTTCAAACAAAAAAGAGAGTGGAAGGAAGAGAGAAAGGTCTCATAAAGAATTAAATAAATGCGCCTTTATGATAATTTTAATTGCTTCAAAATCTCAGTACATTTGTCGGTGGCATAAGTGCCTGTCTGGCAAGTGCAAGCTCTTGAGTTGAATCTCTGATACCAGAAAAAAAACAAACAAAAAAAAAAAAAAAAAAAAAAAAAAACGTATATCTGAATGGCTGAATCTAGTCTACATTTACCTCAATTGCATTTGAATATATTTACTCAGAAAAGTTCCAAGTAGAATGTGCTTATGGATAGAAGAAGAATGAATGCTGACTTCAGTTGTCACTCGACAAATCGGTGTTTATTGGACATGATTCCTAATATAATCCTGCTCCTCTTTATCCAGAATATTGCTTTATATAATGAAAAAAGCTAGTATTTGAAGCCCTGTTACTGGCAAATAATTCTTAATAAGAACACAAAATTTCTCTTCTGTTAGAGATGAAAACATAAGACTGAGGAAATGAACCCCCTGGAGAAGATCAGTGAGCTCTCTCCCATACCTAGCCTTCCCTGGATACATTAAGTCCACTCAACAGACTGTCAGATAAAATTTTTTCCAGTCAACTAATATAAGAAATTTCCCCAAATTAGAAGTAATTGTTATGACATTTTTTTTCACTGTTAAATGCTTACTAGCCACAGTATGGTGTGAAGATGAGACTTTTAGTCACAAATGAAGGAACAAAGGTAGCAAGGAAGGAAAATTTAGAACTTTATGGAAGACAATTATTGTGGGTTTTAAACACTGCATGATAGGACTTCTAGTACAGGTTTAAACACAATTTTACATTTTTAAACACTTTGAGAAAGCAGCGCAGAATTGCCCTGTTATTAAAATCTTACAATTAGTATGGCACAATTTAGAATTATATATTACAACCTTAATCTCAGAGTTTATATTTCCTTCATTTCCCTTTGTTGTCCACATTTTTTATGGGACATCATCCAAGAAAACCACATCAGTATTTTGTTCCTGTAACTTACTAAGCTTAATTAATTTTATAGTTTCAGAGGCGTTCCTTATTTTTTTATAACCTTGACAGTTTTAAGGAGTACTTGTCATATTTTGTATGAGCTTCTTATATTGGGAATTCCCAGATTATTTTTTTCATGTCTTAACGACAATATCAGATTTGTAAGAGAAGACCACAAAACAGTTTATAGTAAGACTACATGATTGTTCATTTCTGCCTTGTTTACTTGAGAAGCTATTGGTCAGATTTCTCTAAAATAAAGTCTTCCCTTCTTCAGATGCTTAACATTTTATTATATAAAGAGAAATTATTTTTCCTGTGAACACTAGGGGGTTATACTTCCCCTCCATGGGAGACAGAGCCACATAAGGTATCTGGAATTTTTTCAACAGTAACAATTATTTCTTCTTAGGACATTTTTGATAATTTGGTCTTTGTAGAAATTTGGCTACTTTGTGTGAGCAAATTGTGCAAGTAGCCTAAAACTGTTCATAGTGTACCTTTATAATGCTTTCTATGTCTGTAACAATGGCAGGAATGGATCCTGTTTCATTTCTTACGATGCTCTTCTGAGTCTGGACTCTGCTTTCCTTTTTTATTTCTTCATCAGTCTAATTAGACTTTGTCAGCATTGTTTTTTTAAATTCATTTTTAATGAGAAAAAAAGATAAAATAGCATTGAAACAGTTGTAAAACAAGTTAGTAGGATGTTACAATAATTAATATCATGCATATTATTGTCTTTATAGTAGTTAGTCAAAGGACAAGATGTAGACCTAATATCTAGTCTAAACAACATTAATACAAATGAACATATATATATATAGTTTATATATAGAATGCATATATATACATATATATGTTTATATATATATATTCTTTTTAAAGTTTCTAATACTAGGAGAAAATATCATACCATGTCTTATAAGTAGATTGTGAGTCAAACATATAGGATGAATCACAAAACAAAGAAATAAATAATATTGAGAAAATTAATTAATATGAATTAAAATTAAATTAAATTTTTCAAAACTATTCCAAAATTCACATCAATGAAACCAACATAGAGGTCCAAATGTTGTGTAACATATGTAAGAATATGTAATCAATTTGAAGCACTCACATAGTATTTGAATAGATTAATATATACAAATATATAAACTACAAAAAAGTTTCTATGGTAATAAAGAATTACTAAGAACAAAACATAACAAAAATACTGGAACATAACATAAATATGACCAGAAATTCTAACATTTTGGGATAGGAATCGCACAAAATTCTAGCATGTCATGTATGTGGACAGTGTCCATGATGTTTACTGGTAACCAGGTGTCACTGTGGGACTGAGCTACTGATATTTCACTGATATCCACCCTGTAGAACCAGACAGAACCATGACCCATAGGGTGCAGGGGAAGTCCATCTGTAGAATATGCTGATGGACATATTCTACTGCTATGTACAAAAGAAAAGTTGAAAGACTGCTTTTGTATACCTGTTTTTCTACTGTGTTTGTTTGCCCTATTTGGTAGGTTCTTTCCATTCTCTTTTAAGGAGCTGTAGTTACTTTGATTCCTCTGTAGAATATCTTTTAATAAACTGTGCAGGCTTGGCTTTGTCATCATGAAATTCTTTAGCTGTTCTTTATCATGGAAGTATTTCACTTCTCCACTGAACTTGAAAGACAGTTTTGCAGAGTATAGCAGTCTGGGTTAGAATTTGTTTTCTTGCAAGATTTGAAGTACTTTGGTCTATACTCTTCTTCACTTGATGGTTTGTAAAGAGATATCTACTGTTATTCTAATGGGCTTTTCTTTAAATGTGATCTGTGACTTTATTCTAGAGGCTTTTACTACACTGTTCCTGTGCTGAATTTCTGGGATCTTCATTATTATATGTCTAATTGTGATTTTAATTGGGTTGATTTTTTTTTTTTGAGTTCTATTAGTTTTGGCTATCTGAACGTCAAATTGTTTCCCCATATTTGGGGAGTTTTTATGCTATTACTTCTGCTCATATTTTTTATATCATTCCTACAGGCTCCTTCTTTCTCAATGATGCCCGTTAGTCTCCTGTTGTTCACCTTCGCATCATCTTGCAGATGTTGGAATTATTTCTTTTTCTTGCATCCTAAGTATTACTAAAAGATCTTTTCTTACCTCTTCACTACCTGCAATGGTGTCTTTAAGGTCTGAAAGTCTATTTTCACTTTCATTGAAATAGTTTTGCAAGCTTGTGTTTCAGATTTACTTGCTTCATGCATTCTATTACTTTCCTATATTGCTCATTTAAGGATTCCATCATTTTTTATTCTCCTCTATTTCTTTATTGGTGGCTTCTTTAGAAGCACTTAGTACTTCTTTTATTATAGGTATTATTTCTTTTTTACTTCAGAAATTATTTCTAAACTGTTTTCCTCTATACCTTTCTGCAGTTGTTTCTTTACGTTGCATGTTATTATTTCAGAGATTTCAGGTATGTGATGCACAATTTCTTCTATGCTATTGTCTGCTGTATTTGTTCTGGGAGGCTTGGGCCCTGAGAGTAAATTTTGCTCCTTCTGTTTGTCATTTTGTATAGCCCTGCCTTCTGACCTGTGGTGTAGAGCTTTGATTGAGATCTAACCTTAACACCAGGTCTGAATCTACAAAGTTCTAACTTGTCTAGGTGGGTATCTTGGGTCTGGCTTCTGTGCTCTACTTCTTCCTGCTGCAGCCCTTGGAGGCAAACCTGCTGTACCACTCTGGAAAGATGTTCTGCTCCTGGATCAGGTGGATTTGTCTTGTCTCTAGTTTCTCTGCAGGGAGTTCTGCCACAGTTTTCCACACTGGGCCTGTCTCATGGATAAAGTCTACTTACATGCTGGGCTTTGCTGTTGGGTCGAATGAGTTTCCAGTGAGCCTCAGGAAGAGTCACTCACATGCTGGGTTGAATGAGTTTCTGGTGGGCCCTCATCAACACTGTTAATATTTATATTTAATATTTATTTATCAGTTGCCTCTTTTTCCATGACTAGTTCACTAATTCTCTTTTTAGTATTTTTTTTTTTTATTGCTGCTGTTTGTCACACCAACGATGAACCCAGATCCTTCAAACAGACTTATATTCTTGATCAGCTCTTGAAGTTAATTTATAATTTTGAGAAATGATTTTGGTAATTCACTGAGTTACTCAGGCTAGGTTTGAACTTGTGATTTTCTTGTCTTAATCTCAAGAGTGATGGGGTTATAAGCCAGTGTAGCCGTGCATGGCGTTTATTTCCTTTCTTTCGTTTGCTGATGTTTGTATTATTTTCCTCCAGTTTGAGATTAAGTTTTAGATTTTTAAATGTGATTCTTTCTCCTTATTTCCTGTGGTGTATTTGTGCATAAACTTAGTTGAATTATAGTTTAATTTTAGTTAAGTTCAAATATATATCTCTTGAGACAACTTTGAGCTATACGCTGTATAGAAGTATATATTTCAATGTAATTTTTTTTTTTTTTTTTTGTGAAATTGGAATTTCCTAGTCGTCTTTCTGTTACTCTCACTCTGCATTTTTAGATGCCCACTTACCGAGGATTACTTCTTCTCATTGGCAAATAGATGCTTTTGTCTGTTTGTATGCCCCTCTCTATCCCTGATCATTTTTGTTTCAGAATCGTTCTCTAAAATTATGATAACTACTTTTAGAGTTGTTTTGATTCATTTTATCATGCCATTTTATGCAATTTTTTTTTTTTTAGTTTAAACCTATTCAAGTCTTTATGTTTAAAGTAGGATTGTTATATAGAGCGACCAGTTTAAGATCATGTTTTCTTCCAACCGGATATTGTCTTTAAAAACAAGCATTTAGATTATCCATATTGAAAATAATTACTGATACAGTTTAACTGTATACATACAAAAGTTTAAATTATTGTATTTTTATATTTATTTTTTTCTCTGCTGCTGCCTTTTGACCTGCCATGTTTCCAGATTAAAGACCAATTACTTATCAGAGTGTGTTTTACAGCTATCCCAGGTATAATTCACTGCTGTACTGGAGCCCTCTGGTGTAATGGTAACAAAAGAGGAAGGTAAAGAATTCTACAAAAAGACTAATTTCATTCTTTCAGGGGCCTTGTATCCCAGGGCAAACTTTATAAGTGTTTTGTAGCTTCCTCTGCCCTTGATTGAGGAAAAAAACAGAATAGACTGGAGATAGATGGACGGCCTTCTTCTAGGGTGGACAAGGTCTGGCCAAGTTTCTTAGAAAAGAAGTCTATTATTTCTTTTAAGCCACAGAGAGTAGACCCTAAGGTTACTTTTCTTACATTGTCTACAAGGATTTATTTCTACATTCTTCACTGTAATAACTGTTAAAACTCTGGAGGAAAAAAAAAAAACCTTAAAAATGTAAGTGTGGGGGCTTCCTGTACATGCAATTCTTCTGATTGAACACTTCAAAGTTCTTATCAGCTATGGCATCAGAAGTTTCTCCCTCAAAAGGAAATTCACCTCATGGGCCATATATCCCCAGAAATTAGGATGGTAGTTTGCCCTTTGGTTTCTGTCCTCCGGCAGGCCCAAGAAAAGAAGTAAAATTTGCCTCAGTCAGTTTTGCTTTTAAGTTTGGAAATAATAAATTCCAAATGTCTTACATATTAGAGATGAAATGCAAATGTCATAAGTAAAAATTTCAGAAATGAAAAAGAAAATGGAAAAAGAACCTTACTATTTGGGGACTGCTTTTACTTTCAATCAGTCTGAGGAAGGGATTCATATTGAAAGGGTTATTGCCAGAATCAGTTCCTCAGAGTGCTGATAGGGAACAGAACCTTGAAGTAGATAAAAGGATCACACACCAGGAGGCTGAAACAGAAAGATCCCAAAGCTCAGCTTAGTCTGAGCAAGCTCATGACTGACATAGACTCTGTCATTACGTGAACAAAGAAGTACAAAGAGGATCACGATGTAGCCCAGTTCTGAGGCGGTAGGTTTATTCCCTGGACCGGTGGTGGTGGGGTTAGTGGTGGTATCTTAATTACTTTTCTCACTGCTGAGACAAAATACCTTATACCCAAAGTTAAAGGAGGAGAAGTTTATTTGGTTCATCATCTGTGGGGCTTACATAATATTGGCAGGGTGACACTATAGAGGGGCATTTCAAAGGGGAAAGAGCCCAAGCCACACAAGTGCATAGTAGCCCTCATTCCGTCCCGCATATTTCATCCAGGTTACCCACCCTATGGTGGTTGTAGCACTCGTAAACTTAATCTTAGCCAGAACTATGCCAAAATAATCTTGACTTCTCTAGAAACCACACACCTTTAGTCCCAGGCACTGAACACTCTAGATCTAGCCACCTCTAAAAGGCCTGTCTATGACTGCATGAGGCCTTGGGGCATGTATTTTGTCTAGGCAGTGAGATAAGTAACTAAGATGCTACCACTAATTCTTCTACCACTCTAAGGATTAAACTCACAGTCTTAGTGCTAAGGTACATACTGATCTTGTTTGTATTTCTTTTTTTCACATTATTTTATTATTGTTGAAAACCTTAGAATGTCATACACAGTTTAAGAACAAGTAGTGCTAAAATTATGAACCAATCTACTTTTGTCCTAATTTTCCATGACTGAGAATAGCCATTATGCATACACATCTCTGTCAGTCTGTCTATCTATCTATCTATCTATCTATCTATCTATCTATCTATCTATCGGAAATTAAACTCAACTTTCTCACAATGAGCTATATTTCCACATCTTATTTTTGAAATTTCTATTTCTATTTTTTATTTTATTTTATTTTATTTTATTTTATTTTATTTTATTTTATTTTATTTTATTTTATTTTATTTTATTTTATTTTATTTTATTTTATTTGGGGCAAGGTCTCATTATGCAGCGGGAACTCATGGTGATCCTTCTGATTTCAGCTTTCCCAGCACTGGGATTATAAGCGTGTGCCACTACACCTAGTCTCTAAATTTGTGTTGTTAATTTGAAACCTAGTCTCGTTAAATCCCTACAATACCTAAGCTCCCATTCAGGATCTTCCTACCTCTGCCTCCCAGAGTGCAAGGATTTCGGGCATGTACCAATTGACCTAGCTCACAGTAACAGATCTGACAGCCTGTAACATACAGATAGTAGTGCAGCGTGGTAAGGATTAAAACTCTTGACTAGTGCCAGCTTTCTCCCTACTGTTACCTTTACCTTTTCTATCAGTTAATTTCTTTCTAAAGTATTTATACGTAGTATTTCTACATTTCTACAAAATTCCTTTCTAACCCAAACTTCTTCAGAATTTCCCAAATGCTTCAAAAGATACGAGAATCATGCTGGTACTGTGGCTTGACTTTGCAACATGGAGCTAGATAGAGGACAGCTCCAGGACATCTCCAGTCATTGCCCTCAGACTCATCATTCAGAAAGATCTCAGCTTTGAGTATGAAGTTCCCAGAGTGGAAATGATGTTTATTTCTACTTGCTACGTGCTCTCTGCTTTGAAACTACCCTTCCACCAATCCTATAGTTTAGAATCCATTTACGTTTCTGTAAGCTTCACTGCTTTTCCATCTAAAGTTGTAAAAATGATTCAACTCACAGTTTCTCTAAGAATTTCCATTAACAGACATTCTGTTCAAATTATCTCAAAATATATTCTTTTGAATTGTCCAAATTGAGTTTAATTTCAGATATTGTTCTACATATAAGGGGAAATGATTGCAAAGATTTAATATTCAGAATATCCAGGAAGTCAGTGAAGTCAAGAAATCCTTTGTTCTCCCTTAAGTTTCATCAATTATACTCTATAAAATACATGAAAAAATATCTGCATCCATTTTATTATTTCTGTTTCTCTTACAATTCTATAGCAAAACTTTCTGTACTAATTAAAACAGGATTCTCTTTGACCTAGTTAAATGAAACAAATGCATGAAAAACTCAACATGAGATTCTGTTCTACTCTGTACTCTGAGCCTAGCTAACTGACTTTGAGCTCTGAGTCCTTCTATTACTAGTTTCTTTATAAATGGACAAAATAATACAATTTACCTAGCAAGTGGCAATGGAAAATGTTCAATAAATTATAGTTACTGGAAAGTGGCATAAACCTAGCCATCTTTACCAACTGGTGTTTAACTTTATAGTGTTTTCCAATCCTAATTTTACCTTTTTTATTTGTTTGTTTATTTGTTTATTTTGCAGGACCGGGGCTTGAATTCACGACCTTGCACTTGCCAGGCAGTCACTTGTGCCACCGAGCTGTCTCCCCAGCCCCTCCAATCCCAATTTTAAAAACAGTCTCCAGTATCACTATCAAGTGTTTAAGAAAACCTACAAAGGCAATTTTTTCTTTTCAAAAGTACTTTCAATGTACTTGTTCAGTAATCCAAAATGCTATATAATAAATATCCTTTCATGATCCACAGCACCACTCCTCCGATTCCTGCTCTAGGCACCTAGATTTCCAAGAGTAATTCTGTTGTCTGTATTCTTTTAAAAAATTGGGAATATTTTAGAAAAGGATCTTAACGTTTTATTTTTCCATTTTGTCAATAGCAACTGAAAATAGATTTTGAGAAAACTAATTAAAATTATATAATGTTCCCAAGTATCTTCAGAATAAAGAAGTCAGAAATAGATCCGGTTCTGCTGATATAATCAGTATGCCTTACTGTTGAGTGCTTTCCAAGTTGGCCTCATTGCTAATTTAGAGCTTTGTAAAATGTTTATTAAGTTTATAGCTGGCTGAAATCATGATCTTGCTTTGCATAAATTTGGGTGAGAAAAGAAACCTAAGTAATACTTCCAAAATTCATCAAATTTTCATGAAAGTAAATTCTCAAAACAGAAAACAAAAAATGAAACTATTTTTTTTTTCTGCTAAGTATTTCATTTGTTTGATCCCTTGGCTGTGTGATATAGAATCATTGATCCAATCATTTGTAGAAATTTTCTTTTGGTTGAAACCATTATCAAGCATTTTAGACAACCATAAAGTTACAATAATTATTTCCCACTGGATAGATAGGCAGGTTTTGTTTGTTTGTTTGTTTGTTTGTTTGTTTTTTTAGCAGATTGGCATAAACACTTTAGTTTGAAAATTCGGAATCAACCATTCCCTCATAGTTAAATTCAGACTAGTAACTTCATATCAGATTAGTAACTTTTCTTGTTATTTTTTTCAACAATATTCTCTTAGCATTACAGATCAATGGTTTACATGTAAGTTACTGATGAAGTTCAAGAATGCACTTAAGAACATTTTCACTCTTGTTTTTACTTATATCAGCTCCTTATATGACCCTTACTAGTTTGTAGGTCTTTGAGAGAACATTTAGTACAGACAGAAACTTACATCTTGTTGTTAACTGATTAATAATGTTAGTGATCATATACTGAATCTCAAATCAAAAGAAAATTTAGAAATGTCAAGGCATATAACACATATAATATAAAAACAAAATATATCCATATCCATAGGAAAAATGAGTGTTAAATCAAAATATGTAAGTGTAAGGAGCTAAAAAAGTAATTTTTTAAAAAAAAGAGGTGAAATGCTTGCATTCTATGATAAAGGATATATAACTGTCTAATTGTTGCTTCTGTGTGGAAAGCCAGACACTAAATGGTAAAATTTTAACAGTATTTACGTTACATTTAGAATACATTAAGGTTTTTTCCCTTCCTTCCAAAATTTTAAATAGCATTATATTGAGTGCCTGGTTGTTGAAATAAGTGAAAAATGGAAAGAAGCAAAAGAGCAGAAGGAAAGGAGGAATGACTTAGAAATGAAGAAGCAAAATTTCATAATTATCATGGTTTTCTCCCTAGAAAATCCAAATGAACTACAAATAAGTTATCCCATAAAAGCAGCAAGTTATTATGATAAAGCATCAACTATATAGTACTCCTCTATATCATTTGTATAAGAAGAATCTTGAAAATACAGTCAAATAACAGAAATTATTTTTATGGGAGCCAAGCATTCAGGAACTATAAATATACTTAGTAGAAGACAAGCATAGGAAAAGCATAGGAAATTGACTATTACAAGAAGAGTCAGGATGATCTTCAATGCCATAGGAGATGCACCAAATCCAATAATAAGTATTATGGAAATCAGATCAAGTATGATATTTCGAATACACAAGACATAACTCATTTCATCAATCATTGCTGTTATCTATGCTTTTGTAACACAAAAGTTAAATTTGAATTAAACTTATAATAAAAGCACATTAAAATATTAAATGAGTTCATTTATCTTCGAGGTCCATTCTGACTTTATGATGAGTTCTTCAGCAATACAGAAGATAGCTGAGATAATTGTCCTACTAATATCTACTAGTTGATTGAAAGGAACACTTAGTACTCATATCGTTTGATCAATTTTGCATGCCTTTATCTGATAATTGGAGCCACCACTTTGAAGGTAACAATATAAAATGAAACAACCATTGTTAATTTCTTATCTTGTTTTGAAATAATGTATTATTTTTGCTGTTTTTCTTTTTTTTTTTTTTTTTTTTTTTTTTTTTTTTTTTTTTTTTTTTTTTTTTTTTTTTTTTTTTTTTTTTTTTTTTTTTTTTTTTTTGTCTTTTGGAGACAGGGTCTCGCTATGCAGTTGAGGCTGGCCTTGAGCTCACTTTTGTAGCCCAGGCTGGTCTCGAACTCGCATTGATCCTCCTACCTCAGCCTCCCAAGTGCTGGGATTACAGGTGTGCGCCACCACGCCCAGCTTGTTTTTCTTTTACTTTAAAATTAAAAACAGAGCTCACAACACTAACATGTACACAGCATAGGTGATGTGGAGACACGGAAAAGTGGCTCTTTATCACTAAAGGAAAAGACTTCAGAAGAAGATATCACCTTGCCCCCTTGATCTCATACCTCGAGTATTGTAATAAAATAAAGTTTGACTGTTTATGCGAAAAATTTGAAAGATGAGAATGGCATAGGAAAGAGACAAATACATGCACAGTTATTTATGTTTAAAAACAATATGAAATGTGATCTTCATCTCAGAATATAAAACCAAACACTTAAAATTTAAGTAAAAACAAAATGATTCAAAAGTAAAACCTCAATAACTTCTAAAAAAGAGAATTGTATAATAAGGCATGATGTAGAGTGAACAATATTAAGATACACAATGATGTGTTAAAAGCACTAATGCATAAAGAGAATGAAAAATTTGTAAAACTGTAGACTGTAATCACATCCTTACAGTATGAAAATATCTTTAAACTTTGACATCAAGAATATTAAAAGTTTTAAGTTGATATCTTATAAAAAGTCTTGGCAGTAAATAATAAAGTCAACAAATGTTATTAACTACATTGATAAAAGTAAGCTGTGTAAATATGACCAATAAATATATAAAATTTCCCTTTATTTTTAGATAAACAAAAATGAATGCAAAAATATTTTTAAAGATTTCATATTGCAAAATGTAAGAATCCCAATAGTTCTTCATTTTCATGTGAAAATGGGACAAGAAAATTTCTTACATATTTTTTGTGGGAGCACAAAACTTTGCAGAGAGATTTGCGAACAGTTAGTTTATAGTTGGTAAATTTAAGATAAACTTGGACGTAGTACCAAACAAATTTAAAGACACTCTCTGAAACATGCCTAAAAGATAGGCACACCATATGTTCATTTCAATGTTATAAGTAATGGTAACAAAGAAATAATATCTGAGAAGCAACTATTGGAGAAATCAACATGAAAAAAGGCACAAATATACTGAGAAATGTAGAATGTAGAAATGTTAAATTTCATAATGTGGAGGAAAAGTGAAATTTTCACATTGAATCATTACATAATTTTAGGGAAACTTTAATTTCAAAGTGAAATTGGAAGTAGAGTTTCAGTACAAGCCAGCCCTTGCACACTTCCACCCACCATTGTTACTCACTGTTTGCAGCCAGGAGTGGCACATTTGCCCCAGTGACACGTCGTTACCAATCTATGTCCACGGTTTATGAGAGGCATCACCCTTAGAGTTTCTTCTCTATCTTGGACAAATTTTTGATTCCTGTAGCCACAAATTTAGTGTTAGGCAAACTAGTTGAATTGGGCTAGGGAGATAGCTCAGTAGTGTAAGTGTTTGGGAGGTGTAAGTGTTTGCTTGGTAAGTGCAAGATCTTGAGTTCAATCCCCAGTACCACCAAAAAAAAAAAATAATAATAAAATAAATGAAAAAGCTGAATTGCCCTAAATACTATATTTTGTAAAAGATATAATAATTAACTTTATATCAAGGAAAGCCAATAAATACTTAGCATTGTGCATCGGTAAGATTACTGTGTAAGCTGATATGAATAGAATGGTTGTAGAGTATTAAGAACACCTATTTTTTTCTAATTATATTTATTTTGAAGAGTGAAAACAAGCAAAAACAAAGACAGAATCAGGACAATAATACGGCAATAGATATGTCACAGATTTTCAAATCAAAAATAGCAAAGTAAGAAATAGCTATTGTAAAAACACACGAATACACACACACACACACACACGGAAGTCAAACAACATTTGTGTATGTGAGTGTGTGTACAAAGTGATAAGTGGAGGACTTAAAAAATTAGGAAACTTCATGGCGTGTATTCATAATTAAAACCAACAGTAACCCATTTAATAACAAAGTGTAGCCTTCTGTCTTGAAAATTTATTCCATTGCCATTTAAATGAGCCTATACTTATCAAAATTTAAGAGAATTTCACTAGAGAAAAGGTCTAGTATTAAATGGAGTCTTTAAATGGCATAACAGTTACAAAGCAGACCAATGTGTCAGGTCAGTTTTATCCTCATTTTCTGACATTCTCAAGTCTGAGGGATATTTCTCAGTTTTTAAGTCAACACAAATCAAACAAAATCACACCAGTGTGTCCTTTATATTTCAGCGCCTAGGAGTCACACCGTTATCCTTTGTCCTCTAGGCTAGAGTGGGAAGCTCTGTATCTTGGCATCTGAGGTGGATTATGATGCACCTGATAACAGGCTAATCACAGTGCTGCAGAACTAAGGTCATTCTAGTTTAAAATGCTAATTGTTTTGCTAACAGTTTTCATTTCCAACATATTGCAAAGGCCAGAGCTATGTAGTATTTAGTGAAAGTGGCAGTCTTATGTTTATTAATTGACTATCCTAAGTGATAAATCCTCATAACAAATGCTCAAACAAAATCAAATATAAAAATTGTGATCTCGAAAGTTTATTAGATTATGGTAGACTATATGAAAATATGTTGAAAATCTATACAAATCTTCACCTCATTTTTAATTCTTCTCTAAGCCTTCATTTTTTCCATTAATAAAACCTTTTCTCTGGGCCCCCAATTTACAGGTAGGTTAATGTCTTAAGGGTTATGATGTCCCAGATGTCCCAGTTGAGATGCAGATGTGGCTTGTATTAGTTTACTGAAAAAATAGAACTATTCTTTTTACTATAATTATGTCCCAGTTAACTTTCAGGCTCAGTATTGGATTGTTCATTTTAATTGTTCCTTTGTTTAGTCATTGTACATATGTATTTGCATAAATTTGGTCACTTAAGGAGCTCACTTATTAACACACATATTGTGCATGTACAACATACACACACACACACACACACACACACACACACACACACACACACCACTCTGTGTTTCTCAAATCTTCCCTCTTCCCACTGAAGGTGCTATCCCATTGCATCAGTTTTATTAAAAGGCATTTATTATAATGTAACCAGATAGAATGTTATAGAGTTAACATTGAATATACATTCATACATTTTCTGGTGTTTTCCCTTGCATATTAGTGGTTCATCAACTTCCAGGGTAATTCCTCACTCAAGTGTTGCCATTATGTGAATGACCTTAGAGTTAGCAATCCTTGCTGAGGCCAGACAAAAAACACACAGACGATGGTGCCCTGGCCCTCTGCAGAGTTAGATGTACATTCACCCTTCTTAAGCCTTAGTGACCTTCTTGAAACCACTTTACAAAAAGCATGAGACCATGATATGTATGGAAAGGGTATTTGCGGGGACAGCTATAAGCTACAAACTCTTACAATTTAAAAAAAAAAACACACACACACACAAAAAAGAACCTCTCAGTGGGTCTTTATTTTGATCAGTCAAGTTGCTAAAAAGGGTGATTCTCATTTTATGATTCTATGGGCTATTTGCACTATGTACTCCACACCCAGTGATTTTACTATCCTTAAACCTGATGGTCAGAGGGCTTGGCCATCTCTTTTCTCTCTAATAAGCTGAAGAAGCTAAGGGAACGAAAACAAGTGTTAAATAATACTTACTATGTTGCCTATGACAAGTCAGGCTCTGTACTAACGACTTCACATAATCCTTGTAATAATGTCTTTATTGCATCTCCGTGCTGCAGGTAACCTAATTCAGAGGTGAGGAAAATGAGTCACGAAGTAATTAAACAATAAGCTTCATCATTATAAATACACACACATGCACACATATACACAAACTCTCACACAAATGTTTGTGTGTGAGAGTGTGCTTGTGTGTGTGTATGTATAATCACTGGGATTAAATAACCACATAACGTAACAGCAAATATCTTCTTGTAAATATTGACCTTTGGTTACAATATTTTGACATGTAATACTTTCAGTTTGTTACTATGTTGTAAAAGTATGAAAAGAAAACATACTTCAAAAATATAAAGTCTCAAATCAAAACTCTTCTATACCTATGAAAAATATATTCCTCAAATGAATGAGTTATAGATAACTATACATATATGTATAAAAATATGTAATATATACATAAATATTTATGATATGCACATGAATACTCAATATGGAAGATCCTACAAGTGGAAAAATGTATAAATATTCATTAAAATTATATTTATTTGTAATGACAGAAGAACATTTAATTTCTTGAAATCATGTGACATTTCCCTTAGTATGATGGCAGCCACTCATTAGTGCTTATATGGTAATAGATGAGATTGAGAGTGACAAAGTATTCTGATGGTGTGTGTAATAGAAGTTTGAATTTGTTCATGTTTAAATCCATATTAGAATTTATGCTGCATCTTATTTTATTTAGGGGATCTATACTCATGTTCAGATTATATATTTTAATTTGGCTCTTGTGTGTTAAAGTAAGGCAGATATGTGCTTATTTTTCTTGAACTTCATTACTGAAAGCTAATGATTTTCCATTCTATTTTATTACACCCTGCAGTTTTTTGAGACACTCATAATTTCTAAGTAGCACCACTAATTAACTAGATCCTGTTGTTTGCATACAAATAAGAGTTAGCATGACTCTGCTTATCTTTATATTAGTAACAGAACACATCGAAAGGATCAATTTATGAGTGATAGGATGTTGGCTTTCTAAGTCTGGTCAGGTGTAGCATATAAAATAAGGCATATGAAAAAGTATTTTTAAGCATACTGGTAGGTGAGTTCTAGGGAGGAAAAAGAGTATTAGGGGATGTCAAGCTCCAATGCCATTAAAGTTTGAACCTTGTGGTGTTTGGGAGGATGATGTGTGTGAGGGTGGAGGGGTGCTGTAGTGTGAAAACAGCATCCTGAAGGGTCCTCCCACAGCCCATCAGCAGGATAAGCATTGATTGGCATACTTTCTGCTTGCCTAACTGCTGTAGGGTCTTGTGTGAATAGAAAAGTGAGGCTTTTAAAATTCCGATTTCAACTCATGACTTAGAATTTAATGAAACTGTTCAAGTTCAGCATTTTAATCTCACAAATTGGTTTATCACAGCCTAGTGGCCACTTCTTGCCTTATAATAAGCACAACAAAAAATATCTAGGATCACTTAGAAAATTAAACCAAGGGAAGTATATATAATTTTGAGCTCATTAGGAGCAACTCATATTTTTATTTGCCTCATTAGAGAGGTTTTTATGAGCTGAAAAAGTACTTTTTTATCTGTGTATTTTATATTTTTAGACCAGCTGGTAGAAGCAACAATTTTTCATTATTCCCAAGAAATATACGTATATTTTTAAAGCACAGTTTATGGTTTTATGAGGAAAAAGTTAAGCCAATAAAGCAATTCAGAATCATGAGGGCATGTTGAAACAAGCTACTGCTTTCAAGGATTAAGGTAATAGTCGCTGAATTTTTATTCATAAAATTTAATAGCTTAATTTTACCTTTTAAAGATTTTTTATCTGAAAGAAGTTCAAATTATATTCTGCTATAAAGTCATGAGCTCAAAAATGGAAAAATTGTTTAACATTTATTAATGGCCAAAGCTTCAACACTTATTTTTTAACTGCATCAAACAAAGCATTTGCATTGATAGTGGGTACCTTCTTTCTTACTTTTTTCTCACTGCTGGGACAAAATACCTGACGCCCAAAGTTAACAAAGTAAAGGTTCATTTAGCTCGCAGGTTGTGAAGTTTCAGTCCATATACAGCTGACTTCAAGGTAGAGCAGCACATGGCAGAAGGGCAATAGCTCATGGCAGAGCAAGAGCTCATGGCAGTGGACAACAGCAAAAGCAAGAGCAAGCCTCTGTCCCTCCCTTGCATTGTATGCAATCTACCTGCCCCGTGGTGGGTGTAGCGCTCACATTCGTAATTCGAGCATAGTTTCTTGAATTGATCTCAAACTCTGGAAGCCTGCAAAATCACTTCAAAGTTGTTTGGGAAAGCATCTTAACACAAACCATAAACGGGTGCATAAGTATTTTTTCATACACATCTAAATTAAGGGATTTGGATCATACACCATTTAAAATAAGTCAAAAACTTTTAAATTTGGATCTGAATTTAAGAAGCATTTATAAGTGATGCCTCATTACTTTTCATCTTCAGAATAGACACTATGATCTTTAGTGGAATTACATTTAGATCTTTGATTCTAATCATGACAAGGACTGTAATTTAGGTCTGAGGACTTCTTCAGGGCATATCTTAATATTTTTTAACATGAATACCCTGAATTAAAATATTATTGAAAAACCTTAGCATCTGATGGAAGACTATAATGTTTATTGATTTCAAATTCTAAGTTGTAAATGCTAGAATTAATTATATTGAATTAAACTGCCCTGTTACCTAAGTTACTCCTGGACTTATTTCTTCTAGGACTCTGCAGTCCCAGGAGAATAATTATAGCTTGAGTTTCCTAGACACGTGTTTGGAAAATGGATACATTGAAATCCAGGAAATTCAGAGACAAAACATCCATATGTTAGGTATGGCAATGTATCAGAGGCATACTATTCTGCAGTATAGGATTCAAATTTCAGCATCAGTGAACTCAACAATTCTTGAGTTATTGTTTACAAAAAAGTAAGATGAGCATGGATTCTTGTGCTTCCCAGGTGGCCTTCCTCTTGACAATACATACATCAGCAGGGGCCAGGGGAATTTAGCGTATGTGCAGATAATTTGGGTGTCAGTTGGAAGTTGGCCCAGTATTGAAAGCCTGTCATTGTTCTAAGATGTCACTTGGGACCATGTCATCAATCTACCCACCTTTCCTGTATGGCTTTGATGCCCATCAGTCTAGTTTCCTTCAGAACTAAAGTAATGGACTGCTGGCTCTGTTTCAGTTCTGTCAAAATAGCCACAGAGCCTTTCTGTTGCCTTTCTACAAGGATTTAATCTACTCCAAGTTCCCTGACACATTATAAGGAAGAAATATGCTTTCTCTGTCACTTTTCCTTTCTCAGCTGGGTCTGCTACAGAACATCTTTGCTTTGGATAAGAGCGCATACACTTGCTATGAAAGCTGGTGTTCCCATCCTTGCTAGGAGTTGTTTAACTTAATCATCTCACTTCTCCACATCCTCGAGGCTTGCTGCATGTTGCACCAGCTATAAGAGGGGCCTCACTGGCATCCTTTTGGGAACTGCATATTTTATTTTTCTCTATGAAGTATTTTCCACTCGCAAGGAAACTGTGCAACTTTTCATGGATGTACAAATTTGTACAATTTGTGGTTGATTCTATTGCTGTAATATATATATATATATATATATATATATATATATATGTATTCTGTTGCTGTAATATATATATATATAATGTATATATAGAGAAAATCAATATTATGTATGATACTAACTTTATCATCCCTACAACTGGACAGTAAGCTTTTCAGAAGCTGCACTTCTCTATATCTATTTATGTATTTATTTGATATCAGGTCACACTATGCAGCTTGAACTCACATTGATCTTCCTATCTCAGCCTTCCCAGCACCAGCATTAAAGGCATGATTCATCATGCCCTGTTTTGGGGTGGCACTGCGTGCTCAGATTTCCAGAGCCAGCCAGTACCAGAATTGAACCTGGGTCTTTGCACTTGCTAGGCAGGTTCTAACGCCGCCAAGCTCTCTTCCCAGCCCCATTGTATTGTTCATAAGAAAAATACCTATGAACTGCTTACTTTGGCAGAACAAATATATTAAATGCTTTCTGTGAATTGCCTTATTGCACTGTCTCAACCAATTTGACATTTGCGTGTCTGTTTATTCTTTTTAATTTTTTGTTTCAAATGGCATAGAGCAATATAGGAAGCTAATATAGCTAGTGTGGGTGAGTGACTAAAATTTATCCCAGTCGAACAGATTAAACAGTGTTTTCTCTACCAGTGAGCTCCATTTCTCCTCCATGAAAATAATGTACATTTACTGACTAGCTCTGATTGCCTGAATCCATACTACATACAGAAAGGCAGCTACAGTCAGGTAGTCATATGCCTGTAGTCGCAGCCATTCTAAGAGTGGAGGCAAGGGGACCGCTGGAGCCCAGGAACCTGGGCCTGACTTGAGCGAGACAGTAAAACTTCATCTCCAATAACAAACAAATGAGAAAACCTCAAACAAATAAATAAAAATAGGACAGATCAAATAACATTCAGCCATTGACCGACACGATTCTTTTTCAAAAGTTGGTTAAAAGGTTGTGGTTTCACTCAATCAGTGAATACTGGTCTCTTTTCCTATGTTGTCTTTTTACAAAAGTCTAGTCCAGTATCCAGAAGAGGAAAAACTCACTAATTTGGTTTCATTGCTTATTAGCCTATTAACATTAAAGTTAGAATAAAATTAATTTTTTTACAGAAAATAAATATTTTGATATCATTATTTTTGTGGTTATTTCAGTGTGTGAGTGCACGTGTACATATGAATACTTATGAGTGTGTATGTACATATGTTTCTACGTCAATGTGTGTATATTTTAAATTTTAGTTTCACTGACACATTTGCTTTTTTTTGCTGTTCTTATGGTTTGTGTCTAGCTGTCCCCCCAAAGCCTCATGCAGTCATGAGGCAGGCTTCTAGAGTTTGTGATTAACTCATGATCTGCTGGTACTATGGTGCAAGTGCTGTGGGGATTCTGGGTGTGAATGCTATACCCAGGCTGGGGCAGAGAGCCAGAATGCAGTCTAAGGGAGGCAGAATTGCTGCCTGTTGCCACTGGTGCTGCTACTCCTCCCATTGTTCTCTGCTCTTTGCTGCTGCCATGAAAGGCTGCTGCCCCTCTGCCGTTTGCCACTCTGCTCGGAGCCAGGTGACTGTGGACTGAAACCTCCAGCAACTGTGATCTCAATAAAGCTTTCCTTCCCTAATTTTGAGTGCTGTGTGTCTGTGCCAGCAAGGAGAGAAGCATAACTCAGACAGCAGTTCAGAAACTCACAAGTAAAAAATGCTTCCAATTTTGATGAATGCTGCTCAAGAGGCTCAGAGGAGTATGCTTGTTTCCCTTACATACTGCCACATCCATACTGAAGCCACAGGCTACTGTAGAAAATATGGCACTGACACTACAGACATGGGTGTCTTAATTACTCTCTCATCAATGTGTATGTATTAGTTACTTTTTGCTCGTTGCTGGAACAAATACCCAACACTCAAAATGAAGGAAGGAAAGGTTTATTTAGCTCACAGTTTGTGGAGGTTTCAGTCCATATTCGGCTGGCCCAAGGCTGAGTGGAACAGAGCAGAGAGCATCCAGTTCATGGCGGCGAAACAGCAACAAAATGGTGGCAGAGGTAGCCAACCAACACGGCAGCAGAGCAACAGCAACAGCTAGAGCTCCAGTCTGTCTCTCTGTCTCTCTTTATATTACATTCAGGCTCTCCACCTTAGCTCCCGCCCTAGATTACACCCATAATCCTGGAAATACTTCCACACATAATCCCATCAGTACTAAAACGTATAATCCCAGGGATCATGGATCAAGTCTCAAACTCTAGAAGTCCCCGCCCAATGACTCCATGAGGCTTTTGGGGGACAACTAGACATAAACCATAACATTCCGCCCCTGGACCCCCAAAGTCTCATACATATCCCTTTTTACAAAAGACATTTTA
>PVJA010010788.1:0-56462 GCA_004027025.1 Myocastor coypus
AAATAAATAAAATACCTCCACCAAGGGCAGGAAACAGGAGGCTCCTAACTCTAAAATCCCTCAGTGGCTTCAAAGATGTAAACAATAAATTTAAAGTCTTCTAATTTATCTTGAAGTATATTCGCTTTAATCTTCTTCCATGAAGATGTATTTTCTTAAATGTAAATCGTGTTTGATCTCTGAGTCCAAACAGTACAGCATGTCACATTTTAGTCCCCTCAGGATGGCTGCCTTGGCTTTAGAAGCCCAAGTCCAGGAGATCTGTGGGAGATGTCACCACACTACAGAATGCACAGCACCTCTCAGAAAGGGGGAGCTGCAGAACGTGGAAGAAGAAATAAGGACCTATGTTGACCTTTTTCTTCCCAGTGCAATGATTTATTTAGTTACTGGCTGGTATCTTCATGGAAGATTGTTGCACAGCCAAGATGGTGTTAGAGGAGTCATTACAGAAAACAAGCTGCCTCTTCTCTAATGAAATCTAGTGAGTGGTTGGGAGAAAAATTTTCTCTGTAAAAAGAGGGCAGGCTCTGGAGCTGCATGAGAGTGCTGGACCTCTGTGCTTTCTATGTTGGAGAAGAGAATTTGATACGTGGCTGCTTATAAATTGCATAGGTTCGGTTGTGTAAATATTTTCAATCTAGACATGTGGATGTCTAAAATGTGAAAGTGCTCGTTTGCTGAACCTCTGAGCTAGCCAAGAGCAGTTTCCTTAAGCAACAAAAGAAGAATGAATTATGCATGAAATGTCTTGGTGAACAGGTGAAACTTCTTACCAACACAGTTTTTCCCAGTTATGTCCACTTCATAGCCTGAGTTGCATATACATTTGTAGCTCCCACGGAGATTTTCACAAATTCCATTTGGGCAAATATCAGGATCTAATGCACATTCGTTTATATCTGCATCACCAAAAAGTTCAAGTCAGTGACATTCTAAAATAAACATCGAATGAACTGTTAAAAAATAACAGTACAATATTTGCCATGACCTTAGGGCTTCTGGGGGGAGAAAGATGTTTCACTTGGAAGAGAAATCTCAATCCCTGTTTTCACTGCAAGACCGATTCTGAATCAAATCTTTCTTCCCCCAGCCGCTGAGAAGAATCTGGCGTCTGAGTTGGAAGGACACAAACTCCTCCTCCTGGCCCCTCTACTTCAATCTGCCTTCCACGCCACCACCATTCGGGACACCCTAAAACAAGGTGGCAAAGTCACCTACCTTGAACTTTTATAGGTTCTGTGACCTCCTCACACTACATTAAAACATGAATTTATTGTTATTTGCCTCAAATTTCTCAGTCTTCTCATGGGTCAAGCACCAGCTTTTGAAAAAAATCTCTCTCTCTCTTTTTTTTTTTTTGTACCAGGGATTGAACTCAGGATCTCTTGCTTCCCAGCCAGATGCTTAGGCTGCTGAGCTATTTCCCCAGCTTAAAAGTCTCTACTTCTGCCCTGGTACTCTGGGTACCCCTCTTCTAGACTCCTTGAAGTTGAACTGCTCTCTGGTAGCCCAGAGGGTACGGTGGCAATCAGGCATCACTCTTGGTGCCTGACTTCTGTCCTGCAGGGCTCACCAACTTCATCTCCAAACCCACTTCACACCACGGCTATCCTACCAACTATTCATCACACATCTCATTACTTACCCACCTTCATCCTCCAAATACCAGCTTCATCTTTATCCATAGGTTATGATGAAATAATCCTGCTGAAGAACCCCTGAGCTCAGCCAGCTCTATGTCTTTCCAGACTTTTCCGCATCAAATTGTTTTGTTTTATATTAAGATGATTCTCTTCTTCTTTCTTATCACTTCTGCTTAGACTTCATCCAATTTCCCCTTCGGTTTAATTTTCTACAGCTCCAGTATTTCCCTAGTTCTAGCTCCTACATAGACCTTCTCTCCTCTTTCAACTCAGTCACTTGTCTTTATTTCTTGTTACAAAATGTAAGATGATTCCCTAGTGCCATCTTAGAAGGACATGTCCCATGGAGTTAGAAACATCTCTGAGGGTACAGAGGCACAACAGCTCAAGCAGCCCATAACCCCCAAGTGTAGTGTAAAGTCCAAAGAAAGCCCAGACCACCCTTTCCAAGCAGGGGCAGCCACAGCTGTCACAGTCATTTTGTCCCTTCTGCAGCACCCCACCAGCACCACTGGAGAGTGCCAGCCACTCCACCATCCAGGCCCATATCCACACCCAGCAACCTCGGGACCCACAGGACCACCACAGTGCCTCTGCCATAGGCACTTGAGGGCCTGCATCAGATACAGCGCATGGCAATAGCTAGGGTAGCTTTAGGTCCCACTGGTGTTGGGGGGGCTACGTGGAAGCCTCAGGAAGGTCTGGTTCTGCCCACACACTCTGAAGGCCTTACCCGTGCCCGCTGATGTCATCCCGGGCCCACTGCTACACAGCGCCTGGTATTCCGCTGCAAAAAAAAAAAAAAAAAAACAGACAGTCACCGATCCCCCTCTTGGCAGAGCAGGTCAGTCCTGCCCGGACTCTGCACACTCCATTTCCTCCAAAGAGCACAGAACAGAAATAAAAGTGGTCATGGAAAGGAGACATCTCCTGGGGCTGGGGGTGACCCTAACCTCTCATTTTTAGGGCCCTGAGCCATGGAGTAAAGTGACTTTAAAGGACCAGGGCAAGCTCTAGCCATTTCTTCTGCAAAGCCCTTGCACAAAAGGTACTTTTCCTATGGCCTGATTCGGTTCACCAGGGAATACTTCACACTTGCAGAGAAACGTGCCTGTTAAGATGTGGTTTCTTAGCTGTTAATAAAGCCCTCGCCCACCCTCCTGGGAATACCTCTGTTGCTCGGTGTGAGCTGTTTTTTCAGTACAATCAACTCCTTACCAGGTTCCCCTTTCTCTCTGCAACTTCTCCAGCCACCCTCCCTGGGAACAACAGGGCATCCACTTGTGCATTGAAATGTGTTTTCAAAGTTACCATTCAGGAGGACCCTGGACTGGTCATACATGAGAACATCCCAGTGACACTCTGGCTAACTTTACAACTGAGATCTTTTGGAAGAAACTGAGATACACAGAGCCATTCTCCAACCTTCAGGATAGCAGGCTGCTGCTTTCCCCAACTGCAGAACGGAATTTAGATTCATTGGAATCTAAATTCCAATGAATTTAGATAAATGTAGCCATGGATGATAAAAAGTGAGAACTGACTAGAAGCGGAACTTTATCCAGGGAAAAGAAACAAATGTGTTCTCTCAGCTGCCTATAGTTTCTGACAACAGTCTTGGAATCATGAGAAGTCACTTGTACCAAAGTGGAGGAGGAAGAGCATATCAGGGACAGTACGAGCACCTTACAGGGACCACCTGGGCCCCACTGCTGAGCCATGCTTGTACGCACTCAAGAGGGGCACTTTTTTTTTTTTTTTCTTTTGAGCCAGGGTCTTGCTATGGAGTTCGGGCTGGCTGAGAACTCATAGTGCTCCTCCTGCCTCAGTTCCCAGGGCTGGGATTACAGCCTTCTACCACCCCACCTGCCTAAAATTGTACATTTGATGACAGATGACAAAGTCACCCAGACATGAAATTAAGGGTCGGCCTTTCAGAATCTGAATATTCTGATGAATGACAATTTGAGAAAGGCAGTGACAGCCCTTTTTTTTTTTTTTTTTTTTTTTTTTTCCGGGACCAGGATTCAAGCTCACAACTTTACACTTGCCAGGCAGGCACTTGTGCCATGGAGCTATCTTCCTGGACCCGATATCCTTTCTTTTAAGTCACCTTAAAAGTGGCCAAAAAAGAAGCAAATGGGAAGCTGCTAGGCATGCAGGTTTGAACAGCAGAACATGAAGGGGGAAGGGATTCTCTTTATTGTCCCATGTCAACTATTAATTGAAGTACTCATAAAATACTGCAAACAATGACATGAGAAAAACTGTGCCCATTTTATAAGACAAATAGCTTTATAAATAACCTAGACTCGCTGGTGCATGGCCCAGAGAAAGCGAGTCCCTGTGGCCACCATTCTCCGCTCAGGTGGGATCAGCTCTGCGGTGGCCTTCACAGTGAGGTTCCACATTCTGACGACCACATTTTTCCTCTGGTAGTTTACTCTTCTGCAGACTGGGGACTGCAGGGCCTTTCTCAATAGTGTTTCTATGGCATGCATAGGCTTCCATGTGACTATCTGGACCTCATGCAGTTAGTGGCAGGTGCTTAGGTGCTGCACTAACTCAAGGCATGCAGACATGTGACAAAATGTTCCAGAATTACATGCAGTGGAGGGAAGAGGGCTTGCCGAACCCTATTAGCAACCCCAAGAACCAGTGACAAAGAGCCTCATAGGCAGCTTGGTGGCCTTCCAGAGTGCAAAGATGCTCTTAGGGCCCTGTGGCTGCAGTATCTCATTCAGCTGGCTGAGGACAGGCTCTGTGCCCTGTAGTGGCTAGTTCTGATCCTCAGTTTGTTTGGCTAGAAGATGCCTAGAGGTAAGCACAGCACACTTCCAGTGGGTATCAGGAGGAAGGATCATGACAACCTGCAGGTTTTCTCAGGTCCCTGCTCAGACCCCGTTCCTTCCTCTCTCTGCTTCTGGACCTCCATGAGGCAAGCTGCTTCCTCCTGCCAGGACTTTCCACCACCATATTTCTGCCTTGGAGCCAGCTTATGGTGGACCGAGCCTTCTGCACCCAGCCCAACAAATCACTCCTCCATTAAGCTGATCACATCAGGCATTTTGTCCCGGGAACAGGAACCTGAATAATATGTAGACATTTTCAATAGTCTTTAAAACCCTCCTCTTTCCTAAAATGAGAGAAAGCCCGCATTTGGGTAGTTTTTCATGATTCGGCCTTTTTCACCCACAAAAGAGATAGGGGAAATCAAACCAAACACAACCACTGCCGCATACAGACCTTTTCTGTGTCAGTTCACTCAAATACCAGTTAGAAGTTGGTGGATCAGGGCTTCAAAGCTTGACTGCTCAAAGAAATTAGAGTTCTTCTGGTTGCTTTCCTCTGAACCTGTCTCATTTCCCTATGTGTCATCCTTTGGAGATACATTTGGCCCAGTGGAAAATGTTAAAGCAGACAATCACAAGGACTAGGGTTACTGGATCCTCCTTCCTAGCCTCTCTGCTCCCCAATATGTGGTCAAGTCACCTCTACACTGTGGGCCATGACTTTTGTCTGTCTTATAAACTTGAAGTTTGTGAGAAAATTAGATAATGAACAAGAGGTTATGTTAACAATACACAACTATAAAGTTATAAAGAATCATTTTTGTTAGATGAAATATTTGTATATAATTAAAACATATTAAACATATACCTGATTGCTGATCATATACAAAATGATACTTTATATATTACTTACTGGGTGAGTAATCAGCTAAAAGAGAGCTTTTTAAAAAAAATAATGAATGTTATTTCTTTCATAGAGTTTTCTTTACCTTTCCTTAACTTCTTATATTTTAATTTTTAATTGGATAATTTCAAAAGTCATCATTTTAAAAATAATAAACCTTTTAAAACTGACCTTTATTTCCTTTTAATTCAGGCAGAAATGAACTGGCTAGCTCTTCAAAGCAAGTCAACCCCCTACAACTCTGGGCTTTCCAGATTAGATTATTGTGTTAATCTCAATTAACTAGTCATCTCAACTGAGAACTGAGAACTGTGCTGCAGGCATGGGATGGGTGTGGGTCTGACCTGTCGTCCAGTTCTTTCCCTGTGCATGGCTCCCAACTGGAGAAAAAAGGCCTTTTCCCTGAGGTTGAATAAAGCCATTTAAGCAGCACACCAAAGTCAACATGTGAGCTTGGGAACAAAATTCACAAATGGCCTTCTGAGAAACTTGGAAATATTCAGGTCGTCCAGAAATTATTTGCTTTTACACTGTATGAGCTGTACTCTAATAGCCAGTGCCTGCAGAGGCAGACACTGTGAGTCCCACAGGCATGAGGAAGGTCTCTGAGGTGCAGCTGGGCCCTGCCGCCTGCAATGACCACTGGGCAATGCATGGCCGAGGCAGCAAGCAGGCACCAGATGCACCCAGAAGGCACTGAGTGCCTCCGCCCACCCCACTTCCGCACATGCGCGGACAGCAGCGTGAGGCCACGGCGGCCACCTACCAGAGTTCTGTGCGGGGCACGGCTGGCAGGGCTCCCCAAAGGCGTACTCGGTGCTGGCACAGCAGCATTCGGACTTGGTGACGGCGCCAAACAGGGGCTTCACACACTGACCTCGCTTGTAGCCCCCGTAGCACGTGCTCCGCATGTGCGTATCTGCGCAGGAAGACACAGCGGTCACCATGCTGTCGCCGCGCAGGGTGCACCCGGGCCACAGGCACGCAGCTTTGGCATGTCCTCTGGCCCTGCGCGATCTCGGCTGCTACATAGCAATCAAAAGTAAAGCACCAAAGCCCAGTCGGCTCCTGAGTGGCGGAAACCAGCAGGCAGATTTGGTGGGTTTTCCGGAGACTGCGGTGCACCCCGCGTTTTCTGTTCCCGGGAGAGAGCCTCACCAGCACGGGCGCTTCCGTGCAGCAGCCAGCCTCGCCTTTTACTTACCGACACATACTCGCCCATCAAGGCCCACAGCGAGCCCAGGGAAGCATTCGCATCGGTAGGAGCCATCTGTGTTCACGCAGCGCCCGTTCATGCAGATCCCGGGGGTCTCACACTCGTTAATGTCTGAGACAGGAAAGGCACTTATTAAAAACGGACGACTTTTATTCAAGACTATATCAGGCGCATCCCTGTGACACAGGAAATGATACACAGCATCATCATAATACAAACTCAGTGAGATGTGTTCTTGCTTTCCTATGGAACAGCAGTAACAGCAATGCCTTGTCAAGAGAAGGCAAATGTTGAGTTCACGGCTTTTCCACTAAACCCTACTTTAATAATATCCTCACTCCCCCTCAAAAAAATTTTTAGCCAAAATAAGAATCATAAAGGGTAATACAATCTTGGAGCAAGAAGGAAAATGACTGATCAAAACCAAAGAGTTTTGTGCAACACATCATGTAGTACTTGTGTTAGAAATCTAGCCTGATAATAAATTGCATCTTTAATAAAATGGGGAGCTTTTCCTCTTGACATTGAACACCAACTGAACTACCCTTGTCATAGTCCTCTAGGTCCTGAGTTCAATACCCAGTCCAAAAGACAGAGTAGAGAGAGAGAGAGAGATGTAGCTAAGGCCCCCAAGGAACACCATAGTAAAAGAATAGACAATCAATGTAACTAATTTTTTATGACTACATTATGTCAATAACAGTACTGTAAAAGCAACTGGAACTCAGCAAAGAAATTATGCTTTTATAGGGTCTTCGGTGTATGCTCGAGGAGGTCTGGTAAAAGACTTCACTAGACGCATACTAAAATTGTGGCAGCAATTTCCCCTCCTTGATATGGAGAATAAAGAGAAGTACCAGAGCCATGTTTTGCAAAACATGGAACACCTATAGGTATGTCATTTTAGAACAACTCCTGTTACAATATACAACTAGCATGTGTGACTACTTCCTTTCTTCTGACCTTAAAAGGCCAAATTGAGAGTGAAACACCTCCGTGTTTTACTAAGCTTGTGTTGTTTGGCACAAAATCCATTCAGATGGTCCAAGATTCTGTGCACAGATTGTATTTAAAACAACAGTTATATTTGCACACAGGTTCTCTAACTAGTTTGGTTATTTCAGTCATTTTTTTGTTCCAAATGAGTCCTACAGTAACACAGTGGGGACCATGATCTAGTCATATATACAGAGGTGGTCAAGGCTGCTAAAACTTTCAGAACATGGCCAGAGAGGCCTTGACTTAATAAATCTACAGGTTAAATTAGCCTTGTTGATTCAGCTTTGAAGAGTCACGACTCTGGGCTCAGAACTAAGCGTTTAGCAGTAAGGGAACATCTTGTTCCATGCATAAAAAGACAAAAAGGAAGAAATTTAACATACAAGAAATGACTTTTTCCATTCATCTTACCACCACATGAATGACAGTGTGTGGATCTGGGCTCCCTATGATAGAATAAAGTAACGCTATGGAGCCATAGGGTTCTCTCTACCTCGAGTCAGAATGCTAAAGTCAGAACAAAGCACTGGAATCATCAGTACTTTCAAATGAATGAAATAATGCATGCATAGATAGGATACTACACTGGATATGCAGAAAGCCCAGCTTCACCCTGGAGGTCACAGTGTGTTCTGAAACATACTGCCCTCACCTCACAGGAGCTGACCAGTGGGCCTGGGTCCCTGCAGTCCTCAGCAGTCACTGGAACTTCCGAGCATGCTAGGTACTAGTGAGGGAGTTCTCACACAAGTCCTACTCACAAAGGGGCTTTCACATTTCCTTCTGCTATTTTGCTTGGAAGACTCCTTTCAAACACTTGGGCAATCACTCCCTTCCCCTTTCTTTTTCAGTTGAGCAGCACTTAATCTGCACAATCTGACACTGTTTCACCTTGTCTGATGGTGCAGAATACTGGCATGCGCTAATCCCATCGTCCTGTATAAGTTTCTACCTAGCACATCGCTCAAAGCTCCAGGAACTTTCTCCTCCCTCAAGATATGAAAATCCCAGCCATTTCCTCTTGCTTCAGAGGAAAATTTGCACAATATTAAGAACCACTGGTGTGAAGAGATTAGAAAATATAAGTGACCAACCAAAGACTAGAAGTTCTTCTAAGCCTGGAGAAAAGATACATCTTGCCAAGGAGATCTGTCTGCCCTGTGTGTCTGTCTGTCTGTCTGCCTCCTTTCTCCTGTAACATCTTCACCACAGCTGTCCATGAGGAGACACCCAGAGAATAAGTGCCATGTGACTTTGAAGTTCCCCATGTCAACCCTTAAATAACTATACCCACCATACTACCTTCTGCACCTTAAGTAATGAATAGAGGTTCTGAGTGCAGGAGGCTAGAGTAGATTTTCTGGACTCCTTGGGATACATGGTTCTTGAGAAGGCTGGTTCCAACTCAGATCTCAGGCCCCGTCACAGTAATCCCTTATATAGCAGGGCACTGTGCCCAAACTTCTCCCTAGTGGCTTTTCAGAACCCCAATTTTAAACTGCACAAACAAGACTTCCTAATTTTGGCCTCAGTCCCCACAGTGGTGAGAGGATTTCAATAATGGCTCTTATGTTGTTTCTCTCTTCCACTTCATCCTGTCGACTTTTGCTATGTAGCTTGATAAAAGCTAAATATACTGACTACGATATTTATTTTTGGTTTCTGAAAATAATTTGATAAGGAAACTATCATAGCAAAAAAGGCCTACATTGTTTTGTCCAGATGCAGATTTAAGAAGTGGTGAAAGGAGACCTCCCTGGGACCGCTGGAAACTTATTCAACCCAGCAACCAGGCCTGGCACATGAGTGAGACCTCCCTGGACCTACCAGAAACTCATTAGACCAGCAACCAGGCCCAACATGTAATGCAGACCACCCGGGGCCTGCAGAAAACTCATTCAACCCAGCAACCAGGCCTGGCGCCCTGAATGAGACAACCCTGGGCCAGCCAGAAACTCATTTGACCCAGCAACCAGACCCAGCATGCCCAGTGTGGAAAACTGTCACAGAACTCCCTGCAGAGGAGCTAAAGACAAGACCCACCCAGCTGAGCTAGGAGAACAACATCTTGCCAGAGTGGCACAGCAGGGTTGCCTCCAAGGGCTGCAACAGGAAGAAGTGGAGCTCAGAAGTCAGACCCAAGCCACACCTACCTGGATGACTTTGAACTTGGTAGATCCGGACCTGGTGCTAAGGTAAGAACTCTACCAAAGCTTTAAATCAAAAGTCAGAAAGCATGGCTATATAAAATGACAAAGGAGCAAAATGCACTCTCAGGCCCCAAGCCCACCCAGAACAAATACAGGAGACAATAGCATAGAAGAAATTGGAAGTCACACACCTGAAATCTCTGAAATAATAGTATCTGAAATAAAGAAACAACTGCATAAAGGCATGCAGGAAATCAGATCAGAAATAATTTCTAAAGTAAAAAAAAAAAAAAAGCAATAATGCCTACAACAAAAGAATTACTTTTAATCTACATCACATGATAAAGAATTTTTTATCATTGTTCTAAAGACAATGATAAAAAAATAGAGAATAGAAAAATGATGGAATCCTTGAATGAGCAATACAGGAAAATAAAAGAATGTATGAAGCAGATTCAAAGTGCTATACAGGAACTTAAAACCTCAGTCACAAGCTGGCAAAATCATTTCAATGAAAGCAAAAATAGAATTTCCGACCTTAAAAACATGATTACAGCTAGTGAAGAAGAAAAGATCTCTTAATAATAACTAGAATGCAAGAAAAAATAATTCAACATCTACAAGATGATACAAAAATGAACAGTGTAAGATCCCATGAGGAAAGGTGGGGAGGGGCAGGGCAGGCGAGACCTTTGCAGTACCGCCCGTCCGAGGCCAGCTGGAAGCCAGGCTTGCAGATGCACTTGAAGCTGCCATCCTCATTGATGCACATCCCATTCAAGCACATGTTCCGGATGCTGCACTCATCCATATCTGAAAGGACAGACATGGTCCAGACTGAGACAGGGGGCAAGGACCAGGGAGCTCACCTGGACACACACCAGCCTCCATCTCGTATAGCTGAAAGCTAATTTCCGTCCAACTGCCTGACACAGGGCTGGGCGTGTGCAAGCACCCATGTCTACAAACTGAAATGTGTTTAAGGACCTGGCTGGCTTATGTACTTTTCAGAAGCATACTATCTCTAGTATGCTTAAATAAGTCACAACTAACTATAAATGTGTCTAGGCCAGGACCTGGTTGTATGAAATGCTGAAACCAGGAGAAGCTTGGAGGTGCTTGGAGAAGATTATATTTTAAAATGCAAAAGTGGACTACAGAGAATAGCTGAACAGCTGTTCTGTTCTTTAACCTTATGGTGTCTTGGCAGGTTCCTGCTTGTGTAGATGCGACATCTCTCCTCGCAGGCTGTGGTCTGGCCATAGTTTTTATCACCCTCCCTTCCTCTTCCCTCTCTTTCTTCTCTCTCCCTACTTCCCCCTGCCCTTCCCTCTGTCCTTCCTTCCATCCCTCCCTCCCTCCTTTCCTTGAATTCTACCTCAACCCCAGATCTTGGCACTGTCTTTGCCTGCAATCACCAAGATAACTTTCGGCCAAAAATGTATCTAAGAACAATTCTGAACATTTTGTGAAGTATGAATAGATTCTCAGGATCCTTCCCCAAGATGTTGGGAAACACGATAAGAATCATTCTTCACTTTCACTAAAGCTCCATAAGATGGAAATGCATCCGGAACAGTCAGATAGGAAAATCTGGCTGGGGTGAATGAAAGTGCAGCTTCGCCGCACAGTGAGGAGAGGAGGTCAAGAGCAAGGGAGATACCGAGCTCTCGGCCAACACTCTTGGTCACATTTAGAGTATCTTACTGTTAGGTGGCCAGCATAAGCAAGACTATGGGGGACTGCAGAATTCACAAAGAATATGTGCACAGAGCCTGAAAGCTCTGAACTAGGAAGGAGAGATTTATGCTGCAGCACCCCCGGAGACGTGCCCCTGGCAAGCTCTCATAATACCTGCTGCCGCCTGTGAAGTAAGGGCCTGGGGGTGGGGGTGGGGTGAGGAGCTCTGAGCTTCGCTGCTAGCACCTCCCACTCCTCACCTTCACAGTTCTTCCCGTCCCGCGTCACGTGAAAGCCTGCGTTGCACACGCAGTGGAAGCTGCCATCCGTGTTGATGCAGCGGCCATTGTTGCAGATCCTCCCGTTCTGCAGGCACTCATCAACGTCTGCATCAAAGGGAGGAAAGAAAACACAGAGCCATAAGGGGGCGCAAGACCATCTTGTGCAGAGGAAGGAGGATCAAAAGCTCCAGCCTACTCTGGGCAACTCAGTGACTTAGCCAAGTTCTATCTCAAAAGGAAAAGGTAAAAGGAGGCATAGCCCAGCACGAAGACCCAGGTGCAGCCTCTCTTGCTGCAAAATAATACTGAAAACTGCTCTACCATTGTCCTTCCTTCCTTTTCCTCACCCATAGCCTTAGCCTTGGGTTGCAGGGACTCCCTAAGGTTCTGTGACATCAATTGGGCGTCCAAGACTGTAGCATCTGAGGTGCACAGGCCAGGAGAAAGCCCACACAGCCACCTCCAGTCTTACCCAGCTTCTATCAAGACTTCTTCAATCTCCATTCTGCCCACAAAATAGTCTCAAGCACTTTCCTATTTTACCGAGTCAGGGTAGGCCATGATTTATACTGACCTATGCCTGGTGTCATTTAATTCATGATTTAACAGGCAGATCCGTTTTTCATTAAAAAAAAAAAAAAAAAGAATGCATACATGTGTATAACACTTGATGACATCTGCCCACCCTGTTGTCCTTTGGCACCTCCTAACAGGGCAGCTCTAACTTCATCAGAACAGTCAGACAGTATCGTTAAAGGAATAAAGTCACTAACTCCCCTGAGAACCACGAGTCACAAGACTAGCAGAGATCCACCTTCCTTGGGCAGCTCTGGCCCAAGTACACTGACTGCTCACACACTCCTAGTCTTTGTTTTATAATCTTATGAGTAGTCTATTGACCCAACAAACTATTGGGTCCCCCCCTTTTTTTTTCTATTGTGTTTCTTATTGTACCAAAGTAAACAGCAGGGCTTGATAGGGAAGTATTAAAAGAGCACAAGAACTCAGATACCCTGCATCTGATTCCTCAGCTGCAGGTCAGATCTGCCCTCCCCAGCTCCCCGCTGTATCTGTCTCCCTCTGTTTTGAGAGGCTGCAAACTGGAGAACACGAAGAGGCACAGACTGTCTACACCACATGAAAGCATGCCCAGGGCGCAGGTCCAGAAGACGGGTTGCGCAGGACTGGCCGGAGACATCCTTGTGCAGGGCTGAGGTGCCTGCACCCGAGTCCGTGCAGCACCCGCCTGTGCCCGGCCCGAGCTGTATCCTGGCCATGCGGCTGTCCCTCTGTCTGCCCTGAGCCTGACCCTGGGCCACGCTCTGCTTCTGGGCAGCTCCCCCAGTGGTTTCCACGCGAGTCACCGGGCTAGCCGAGGCTGTCTGGGCTTCTCGTCTGTCTGATCTTTGCGCCAGCAGCGTACACGCTTCCTCTCTCTCTTTTATTTCTTAATCCTTGCTAAAATCTGACTTGCTCCTCACTCCAAAGAACTAGGAAAAGCCACATACTCCTGAGCAGACTGTTTTTTTAGGATTCAGATGTGAAGCCCAAGGTTAAAATAAACAGCAAAAAGAGTTCATCTTTTTCTCTCCTCACCAATTTCTGAACGCCAGGGCCCTCCAGGCCTCCTGACAGCTCCCACCCCAAGTTCTCCTCCACTGTGTCTCTGTCTGTCTCCTCTGTCCCCTTCTCTCTGGCACTTGAGGTGCTTCTTTTCAGCTAAGGACACAGCCTCTGAGGCCCTTTTGGTGGCGCCTTCTACCTCCTGGACAGCGTGAGCATGTTCCTGGCTTTCCAGCTTTCGATAAGCCAACCCCCTACCATGTCCATTCTGGGGATCCCTCGGGGCTGGTGCCTACTCTAGCATGAGTCACAGTGCCCAAAATACTGCACTAATGCAGCAGTTCTAAGCAGCAGAACAGGTAAAGCAGATGTGGCACATACATACAGATACGCGTGAGGGGCATCTCTCAGCCTTGAGTGGCAACCCGATGATAACATGTGTGGGAAAACAGAGAGAAAAAGAGATGACTGCATAAAGCAAAGTAAGCCAGACTCCCAAAGACAAGTGCCACATATTTTCCCCAACAGGCGGAATCCAGAAATCTATGACATGGAAGGGGAAGGGACAGCTTCCAGGTAAGGGGTAAGGAATCTGGGAATGGGAGCAGGATGGACGTGGACATGGTACGGCCGTGCCTAGACCCAGATGCCACGGAGGAAGGCAGTGTTCTACAGAATTACTAGTTGCTAATGGAAATGCTGGGTGACTTTTTTTTTAAAAAAAAAAAAAAGAAGACAGTTCTGCGGGTATACAGGCCCATGCTCAGTCTTGGGAGAATTAAATCTGCATTCACCCTGCCTGGTCCCTGCTCTGCTGAGTCCTCTCAAAAACAATCGCTTTTCACTTGTTGAGCAGGGAAGTCTCTGGTCAGTGCCCTACTCAAGTACCTCCTCCTCTTCTTCCTCCTCCTCCTTCTCTCCCTCCTCCTCCTCTCCTTTTCATGTATTTGGGACAAGGTCTCACTGCACAGCTCAGACTCATAGTGATCCTCCTGTTTGCAGACTCCCCATGGCTGGGATTACAAGTGAATGCCACCATGCCTGATCTTGTAACTGGCTCAGTGTACTTGGAGGTGGGCCTGGTGGACCACATGGTGTCGGGATCGAAGCCCAGTGGCTGCACTTGCCTAAAATACCATTTTACTACTCTTGCAAAATGCCCCAGATACATTTTGTACAGCTAACTGTTTTAATCAAAAGATATAGTAATACTGAGAAGATGCTGACTTGGTTAAATATTCAGCTTATCCAGATTTATAATTGTTGGTAAGCTGTTAATAGAATTATTAGTGTGCTGACATGTTACATTCCAGGGTTTTATATTTTTTGCTCGAAATTGCCATTCCTATGTAATGTGTCAAAATATATCAATATATTGCCAAATCAGAAGCAAACGCAGAAGACTTGGAAACCAGTTCACTGATAAAACTAAAAACTCCTATGGGTCTTCAAGCAACATGAAGAATTTTTGCTGAAGGAGATAAATAAAATTACCTTGTATTAACAGCTTACGATTTCTACATGAGAAAAACCATATTTTTAACAGTGTTTGCTTATTTTTATCTGCCTTTACAAGATTAGTGGCACAGTTCAGCTGGTGCCAAATTTATGCATAGAGTTTTGTGTTCCTTCAGGATAAGCAGTTTATTTTATTGATTCTATCCTAGGAATATAGTACATACATGTCATACTATAGGAACAAAAGCCATACTGAATGGCTTAATACATTAATTAGTAAATGAACCTGAAGGAAAATTGCAAGGAGAGGACTTTTATAGCAGCACTTCTCAAACTTGAATGAGGAGTCTTGTTCCAATGCTGACCCCTACTCAGTAGGTCTCAGGATGCCACCCAAGATGCTGCATTTTTGCACAGCTCCCAGGGGACACTGCCATCAGCCACACAGATGAGCAGCAGCAGGGATTTAGGGGCAGCTAGTTCACCCTTCAGACCTTTATATTAAGAAGCTAACCTCATGCAGCTTCACCTGCACCTGCCCTCGGCTTCTCTGACCCAGAGAATACTGAAGTCGCTGGCTGTCAGATGAAAATCTAATGGGCAACAGTGATGAGACAGAAAAAAATGAAAGTGAGATGGCGTGTCCCCTGGTGCAGAAGTAGCTTCTACAAGAACCCGAGTCTTTACCAGATTTCACAGCGCTGTCTTCAGAGCGACAACATTTGGAATACAATGCAAAAGACAGCGAGACTTGATTACTGCTTCCTGCCACGTGTCATTTCAGGTCCACTACAGTCCTCCAGAGCCAAGCCCACCCCGCGGGGACGCGTACCTCGGCACTCCGTCCTGGTGAGTGTGCTTTGGTAGCCCGTGCGGCAGTGGCAGGTGTAGGAGCCCGGCGTGTTGACACACTCTCCGCCCGTGCAAGGGTTCTTCTCACACTCGTCCACATCTGTAAAAGCACGGTACCCATTACCGCAAGATCAGAGACGACAGCTCACACCCCTGCAACCACAAGACTTCAGGCTGTGTGCATAAAACACGCCGCCTTTATGAAACAAACAGCGTCAGGAGAGGACTCTTCCCTCTGCAATGCACCAGCTCTAGCCCTCGAGCCTGGCTGAGCAGCTCAAGTGCGTCAACTTCATGCGTCACTTTGCAGAGGTAAATTGAAAGCACACAGCAACTTGGTGCTTTGTGAGACATGGAAGTTACTCGTTCAAATATCAGCCTAAAAATTCAAGTGGGTGATTTTAATTTCAGAAGTAGCTTCTGGGTAGGATTTTGAGAATCTCTCCATGCTCTGTGTTTCTCAATAGAAAAAGGAGGTCTAGCCATGCCTAAGGCTCCCTTGCTAAGCTCTGTTAAGAATGTCAGAACAAAGCCAGAAGCAACTCTTGATTAAAGGGCTCTTTGCACCCACCATGGGATCCATCATCACACCCTAATGCCTGGAGTAAGGGCTATCAGAAACGGTGAGCTGGTTTCTATTCCCCTGTGTGTGAAGACCAGCAACCCAGCCTCAGTGAAGGTAACCCACTGGTCCACATGCGCCTTACGAGCAGATGCACCCCGCACCCTAAGCTACATGCACCCACTCTGTCCCGGCTCTGAGAACTTGTAGAAGGAGTATTCAGCTGGCCAGGAAATGAAACAGTCTGAGAAAGCATGAACTGATTCGTAATGATAGAACTGGAATTTATAATGGAACTGACTCAGGGATGAATTTATTTTTAAAAAACAAAGCAAAAAAATAAATAAATAAATAAAAAGCAAATGGCTATTCAGTTCAATGAATGGGTGATTCTCGCATTACAAGTCTTCTTTTCAATAGCTTATAGGACATGTCAACGATGTGAGGCTTCTTTCTTCAGTTGTTGATAGATAACTATGCAAAGCTGGTAAGTTACCCCACATAAGCTTAGCAAAATGTCGTAGAATGGGTCAGGCTTTTACAACGTAGTGGTCAGGCTTCTGGTAAAATGACTTAGGTTAGAGTTACCAGCCAGCCTTGGATTTATTTTACAATGAGTTTAAGGTCAGTCACTGCACTAGACAGACCAAAGCTTCCCAAATACATTTATATTCTAATTGTAGAACCAGGGAATATGTTGTAATAGTAAAAGGCAATTTGAAGTTGCAGATGTCTTTGAAACGGAAAGACTCCTGGGTTATTGTTGGGGTGAACTGATTTAACCTCAGAGGCTTTTAAATGTGCAAGAGAGAAAATTCCAGGCAGATAGAAATTTGGGAGCCGCTGCACTGCTGGCTACAAGGCCAAGAGGCCCACAAGGCCCTTTGAGGAGCACATCATAAAGAGGAGGTCCAGCCATGTCCAAGGCCCCCCTACCAAACACCAAGCTCTGCTAAGCAGAGGGAGCATCTAGCACCCACAAAAGGCAAAGAAGCGCAAGCTTCCCGAGCTTTCCAAATGGACTGTCCAGCCACCATGTGGATTTCAGACCATTCGAATCTGCTTGCAGCATTAAGCAGGGAACTGGAAGATAACATCTATTTGTCTTGTTTTCAGCCACTAAGTTCCCAGGAAGCTGTCCCAGGAACAGTAGAAAGCCCAATACACTCTGGGCACAGAACCCTAGAGGCCTCCCAGCCTGCCCACCGACCACATACCGATGCACTCCCCCCGGAGGTCCAGCTGGAAGCCTTTGTTGCACTCGCACCTGTAGCTGCCCGGCGTGGGGATGCAGCGTCCATTCTGGCAGAGGTAGCGGACCAGCTGGCAGTAGTCGGTGGTGATGTTGAACGGCACCACCACTGGAAGAATAACAAAGAGCCCCATGGGTATCACTGGTGACGACAATTGTGCTCACCAGTACTGGGTCTGGCAGTAAGGGACATGTTGAGGGCGGTAAGGAAGGAGGACATCCTGCGGGCAAAGGCCACCCAAGAGGCACACCCACACAGCCTATGTCCCTGGGAGCCGTGGGCTCTGTGGCCCTGGCACTGCTGGTCTTGCCCCACTCACCACCCCACTCTCAAGCTGCCAGTGGGTGGGGACAACAGAGGCAGTGAGCTATTGGGAGTTAGCTGCTTGCAAAGCTGTTTCACATGTGGTATAAGCCATGGAATCACTGTGTATCTCCCTCCTATCATTAATTTATTCTGTGACTTAGAGTTCAATCTCTTCTCATAACCTTCTCCCATCTGACTGAAAATACCCATGACAAAATGACAGAAGTCCCTGGAAACTTCAAGACTTCCATTTTTATCTTTGCCACAGTAAAATCGGACCACTTATATATAATGCCGTATAAGCTAAACATTTAATTTAGCCATTGGCAAACTTTTGTAATGAATGAAGAAGTCAAAACAGGTGTTAACCTGGTTAATGCAAGGAAAATAGCTAGGGGACTTCTGAATTCTTACTTGCTGGTTCTCGAGAGGGATATGGATACTCCACCGGTGGCCGGGGTACTGGAACGCCAGGTCCAGGAGGAAAGCCAGGGACGACTGGCTGGACAGGAGGAAGGGGACCGAGGGGTGGTGGGGGGTATTCTGGCCTCCCAGGAATCACCATCGGGACAGAGCACAGCTTGTTGAAATCCTCTAGAAAAACACAACATACCATAATCAGCTGATATCACAGATGTACAGAAATCTTTTGAAAAAAATCTATGAGTAAATTGAGTCAGGAACATGAGTCAACTAAAGAAAGGAGAAAAAAAATCAAAACAAAAAACTTCACAGACTTCATTGTCATGTTTGATGTCTTGCTGCAATAACGGAAGCTGTCAAGAGCAGGTGTCACATGCTGGTCCCCAAGCCCAGAAATCTTTACCTGAATGAAAATCAAGAGGCCACTTTCTCCATCCAGTGCTACTTACAGATTCCACAGGGCTCTAACAGGCACACGAGACAGCTATGACTTAAGTTGTTCATGTAGCACGAGCCTGTGATCCCTACACACTGGGAGGATGGGGCAGGAAGATTTCCTTTGACCCCAGCCTGAGCAACTCAGTGCTAGTGACACTCCATCTAAATCAAAAGGACTGGATCTGCACATCCGTGGGACAACCTTAGACATCTCCATCCAGGGCAGGATGTGATCAGAAGAAGATTACACTGGGCGACATGCAGAATGCCCTGGAGGAGGCCAAGGAATTTGCAGGTGTCCAAGGGGAGCAGCAGTGGAGCTGTGAAGCAGAGGGCAGATTCCCAGCTAGAGTAACCAGGAGTGCGCGCCAAGGGAGGGGACAGGAATAAGCCTGACTTTCAGCTCTGGGGGTTCCTGGTTGACCAGGTGGGCAGATGCGAACTGTCACGGAAGTGGGTTGGTGGGTAGAAGCCAAGAGCCTGAATTTTGACACATCATGAAGCAGTGGCAGGGGACAGCGTGAAGTCCAGGGAGAAGTGGACGTAAGCTCTGGTGTTCTCAGTAGAGAGGTGGTATTTAGAGAGGTGTGCCCATCTAAGGACCGAAAGCATGGATGAAAAGGAGAAAACCGTGTGAGCAGAACCCTGAGGACAGTGGCAACAGAATAGGCGATGTGGCCCACACAGCAGGAGGGACTCTGGGCTACGGGACCCAGTGTGGATGCCACACTGCCATTCCCAAAGAGCACATGCCAGCAGCCCCACCCATTGCCCCACCATTGCACATCTGTGGGCGGCTACTGCTCTTCACAGACCCAGGTCTCCATCAGCCTAGATCTTTTTTAGTTGTGTGTCATATCTTCTATGGGCTTCTTCCTTAAAAGGTATTTTTAAATAGCATCCTACACTGAATGCATTCACTTTATTTGTTTCCATGTTTCCTACAAATAGCCTCTGTTTATCACAGTCATTTTGTGTAAACAAACAAGGCATGTGATTTCTAAACTTTTCTCATGGCAGAATATCAATAATTTTCTTATCATAGCCACATTGATTCTCACCTCATTGCTTTCTATACTATTTCAGCCAGTAGGAGAAATTAGGTTGTTGGTTTCTTTGTCTTGACAAATTCTAAGACGTAGTCACAGAGCTTACTGAACTTCATATATGATGCAGCTCACGGGACAGTGACAGTTTACTTGTGGCTACATATAACAGGGCACAGTGTAGTGTGTTGTCACCTGCTGGCCTGTCTCTAAAACTCCTTTTGTCATATTTTACATTTCCAGCTGAGCTCAGTTTATATTTTATAAGAATTCCAATAACATAACCTTAACTAAGACCTGTCTGGAACTACAAAGCATGGAGACGCTGTGTCACCCAAACGTACTTGGAAAGGTTTGTAGGTTGTTCGTATTGCCCGGCCTCAGGGTACTGCAATCCCTTTTGCCAAACTCCAGTTCTCCAGACAGAGGTGTCACCTGTCCATGCCACATCCATCACCTGGGTCCCTGCTTCTGCCAAATTTCCACCACGGAAACTGTGTGCTCTTTGAAATCAAGATCATACATAGCTAATAATTAACTCTTGTTCTCGGCCTGGCCCTAACAATTACACATAAGAGGATTTCATTGGCTGTGTGCTCAATTTCCCCAAATGGGAACTATATTAAGGCACTCACTTTTTCCCAAGTACTTGTAAGCACCTGCACGTCCTTTCCTTTTTTAATTCTGTCTGGATTTGTATGAGAGAACTTAGGAGGCTTACCAGCATGTGTGCTAATGAGGTGGGTATATTCCATAAGGAATGCCATTAAATTTGTCTTAAGCCTCTAGGAAAATGTAGCAGACTGGGTTCTATATGCCTTCCTTCCGTCTACAGACTAATCACTTTCCCACGAGACCCTTGAAATCTAGGCTCAGCAACTGGGGCTCACTTGCTTACACTGATGCTCTTTCCAGGTCCCTTTAGCCCAGAGGTGGTGCTCATTTGTTTTATATATTTTTTCTTTTCTTTTCTTTCTGATTTGTTTTAAAAGAGCCAAAAGCTGATGAGTCTAAAATCCTTCCTGTTGGATCGGTGAGAGTTCAAGACCAGCCTGGGCTACAAAAGTGAGCTCAAGGCCAGCCTGGACTGCATAGCGAGACCCTGTCTCAAAAAGACAATAAATAAATAGATAAAATCCTCCCTGTTTGCAGACAGCAAATCAGACAAAACAGAAGACACGCTGCACCTTAAAGTCTGAAGAGTGTGCTGCTTCTTTAACTCCCACCTTCAGTTCTCAGTGACAAACAGAACATTTTTAAATGTTAGTACACATCCTTCATCAGTGCATGATGTTTACATCCACCATAGGGAGTGGCCATCTGTGCTTACTGCCTCTTTATTTTTTCTATTCTTTGTCCCTTATCTGTCCCCATCACTCCACATCACGATCCCCTCCCCATCATTATTATTTTAGCTCACCTTTGCAACACCTGATTACATTCATTGTGGGTAGCTCATACGTGCACATACTGTAACTTACATCTTTCACACCCCCTGCCCCACCATCCACAACCCCCAACCTTGGTATCGTGCTCCACTTCCCATATGCGAGAAATCTAGTTCTCTGTTTACCTTTACCAGTCTTTTCTTTTGCTCTTTACTATATTTGTACTTTGGATTTCTCATAGGAGAGAAAGGATGTGGTATTTTAGCTCCTGTGTCTGATTTGCTAAGAAGCAAGTTTACAGTAGCATCTGAAAGCTGGTCCCCCTCCCAGAATGGACCATTTCCCTCCTGTAGCCGAACCTTCTAAGGTTTTACCACTGCCTTTATCCACTGCCTTTCCTAAATGTCCCAAATTTAAGCATACATCTGAGCAATCAGATTTCAGAGACCTACAAACTCAGCCTTCAGTTAGAACTGTTGGGGAAAATGGTCCCAAATGTGTCACACACGGGGCCAGGCTGTCTCTGTCCACATGACTTTGGTAAACACTGTGGAGGAATCAGGGCACGTGAGACATACAGGATTGCAAGACAAATAATAAAACCTCATAATGAGGGTTATCAGCTACTAAAAAACAGCACACAAACACATAGGGGTAGGAAGGAGAGCAGCGTGGATTTAGGTGACAGTAGCACTAACTTTGGGACTTTCCTGGAGCAGGTGGTCAGGTTTGAGAAGGTCCCTAATATTTGGGAAAATGACAACAAGCAAGACTGGTGAGTGGAGAAACTGGGCGTGAGGGCCAGAATGGAGCAGAGCTTAGGAGAATAGAAGAGATTGAGTTCAGAAATGCTCAGGGTGAATTCAAAGAGATTCTGCATCATATAATTACAAAATCAAGCTACTGTAAAGAACAATTGAAAGAAGAACAGGGATTAAGGATAGAGTCTCAAGCGCTGTGCTCAGTGACAACATTTCCCTTGCAGGGAAAGGCATGACACGGAGCACTTAGACTGCCTGAGTTCACTCATTCGAGGAAATTGTTCTGGACATTCTTCTTTATATCTTCCCTAGGCATCATTTTTTTTTAATTTTATTTATTATTTTTATTCTTGTTTCAGAACTTCTGTCTGTTTATTCACTCATTTTTATGGCCAGCTCAGCCCACCCCGAGGGCAGGGCTGGCGCAGCATGTGGTGCCGGGGATCGAACCGTGGTCCCCGAAGCTGCCCAAGCTTCCCCAAGCAGGCGCTTTAGACCACTGAGCCATCCCGCCAGGCCCATAGGCATCATTTTTAAACTGAACTTTTGATGAGTGTGTCTTTGGGACACTTGGAATTTCATAAGGACCCACTGGGAGGCTGCATCAGTAGTGTACGGTAGAGGGAAATTAGCATCGTGAAAAATGAAAGGACAATAATGAAGACAGATCAAAGAGAAGTTGTGAAGGGAAAAGCTCTGTAAGTCTTAGAAATAGGAAAGTGGAAAGTTTCAAGCATAGGGAAGGAGGAAACACGCGGTCTGGGAGAGCTAGGTCTTACCCAGCAGAGCCTGCGAGTACTATAGGAGAGACAGTACTGACACAGGAATCAGAAAGCGCAAGAGCTTCTGGAAGGAGTGCTACGCAATGGGTGACAGCAAGCTCAGTAGGAAACAGAAGCTAACAGGAGGAGCTTCTACCAGATCTCCACTGTGGGGAGACTTCTGGCAGGACGTCATTGCCTCTGCTTCCAGAAGCTGGTACACTCACCATGTCCCCTTGCCCTACATGCATGTGCAAGGGCAGGGCGGGATGCTCCGGACCTCTTACCTGTTGCTCTGATGGGACACATCTCAGGGGCAACAGTGACCCCAGGCGACCAGCACCTGCCGACATCACAGCAGCACTGCATCTTGGTGATGGACTGTGGTAGCTGGTTGGAGCAGCGGCCGTTTGCCAGAGCTGTGTAACAGTACCCTGGGCGTACATCTGAGGGGCAGAGAAACACATACACGTCCATTGAGACCAAGTCTGCAGTGACGCCCCCGACCTCAGCACCCCACATCCTCCAGCTTGTGCGGGGCCGTGGCAGGGTGCAGTCACATTTTCATGCTCTGGGAGGGATGTAAGGCTGGTCAGTGGTCAGTCAGCAACCCTGGCTGCATGCCTCTGCCCCACACTGTGCCCTGGCACACTTGGCCCAAGCCACCCATTCCATACCCAAGGTGAGAATGAATGATTAAAACTACATGCACCGTGGGATCAACAAGACTCCAAATCCCACTGGTGGTGACAGTTAATGACTTACAAAGACCCATCTGTACAGGAGGGATGTGAGCTGTCTTTGGCTTCAAACTACTTAATCAGAATGGCAGTAAGCAAATATTTTATGTAAACCTATTTTTAAACACCAACTCTATGCTACAACCCACATTTCTAAAGCATTTCTTTTTTTTAAATTTTATTTATTTATTCTTCTTTCAGAACTTTTGTTTATTTATTTTCACGGCCGGCTCAGCCTGCCCTGAGGGCAGGGCTGGCGCAGCATGTGGTGCCAGGGATCGAACCGCGGTCCCTGCAGCCGCCCCACAAGCAGGTGCTTTAGACAACTGAGCCACCCCACCGGGCCCTCTAAAGCATTTCTAAAGCTCATTCTTATTTTTCAGGACTGAAGCTGCCAATTAGACTCACAAGACTTTTTTTTTTTTTTTTTTTTTAAGGAATGAGCTACTTTATAATCAAATATAATGCTATTAATCAAGATTGTCTCTCTTCCCAGAGCCTTAGAAAATTTCTTGCAAGGCTCTGTATATTTACATATTCAGAACACAGACAACACGAAATCCTTAGTTCCTTGAAACACAGCAGCAGTAGAAAAGTATCTTAGCAAAGCAATTTGGTGAGACACATTTCTACCTATAGTTTTGGGGGTTACAGAGCGTCTGTCCTGGTAACATCTGATGTCATTCAGAAAGAACACATGACCTAGGAAAAGCTCTTGAGATGCTACTGTGGAACAGAGGGGCAGGGGGCAGGCAGGAAGCATCACCAGCTACCTGACAGATGCTGATGTTACAGCCCTCCTCCAACAAAATGCATCTCCATGCAGTCCATCTAAAAGATAGCTTGGATATTTTAAATATGCTGGTCATGCAAAAGAACATATGCAGCTGGGCATGGTGGCACATGCCTGTAATCCCAGCACTTGGGAGGCTGAGGCAGGAGGATTGGTGCAAGTTCAAGACCAGTCTGGACTACAAAAGTGAGCTCAAGGCCAGCCTGAACTGCATAGCAAGACCCTGTCTCAAAAAGGCAAAATAAAAAGAACATATGCAATAAATCCTTTCAGAAAGTTAGGGATGTGTTTACAATTCAGAAGATATCCTGCTATGTTTCCTCCAATCTGAATAACAAACATCAGATGCATTCACAGAAGGTTATCCTGATAATTATCATTTACATCATGCTTAAGAACAGTCTTCAAATCTTGAGAGTTTTAATAAACAGATAAAATAAAAGTAAGGCTCATTTAGAAAAATTTAAATTATACAACCTCAAGTGAAGAAGGCTGAGACAAAGAGAGGCAGACAACAACAGAAAACCAAGAGTTAGTTTTACAGATATAAGATTATTTTAGAAAGTGGTTAAAACCACCAGCAAATGCAAGCACATGCTCCAGATTTTTTTTTTTTTTCCTTTTTTTTTTTTTTTTTTTTTTTTTTTTTTTTTTTTTTTTTTTTTTTTTTTTTTTTTTTTTTTTCTTTTCTTTTTTCTTTTTTTTGGTGGTTCTATTTCCTGAGCCTCTGGTCAGATTAATAGTCCCAGCACAGGGTCAGGACAAGTTTTATTTCAGTCTGGTCCAGGACACATGTCTAGAGAGAGGTTACAGACAAGTGCGCTCTGTGAAGCTCAGCCCCGCTAAGATGGGAAGAAACGGAAGTCCCTGCTTCCGAGTTTGCAGTGCCTTCCAGCCGCTAATACCTTCCATACCCCGTCAGTAAATATTTTGAGCACGGAAACCAAAGGCTGCTGAGAATGGGCAAAGATCCTCACAACTGGCTTATAGCCCAGCTTCAAATGAATTTGGTGGTCACAACCCAGGGTAAACACTTGACAAAACTATGTAATTCGTACATATAATTTTCAGCATGGGCTATCTTTCAGGGTAAAAGCAGGACTGCGTCTGCCAATACTAAGTTCTTAATGGGCTAATGTCTGTCATCTTGCAAATTAAGTATGATACTGCGGTGGTATTGCCCATCTGGCTGACTGCTATGCTAAATGAATGGGTCAGAGATGCTTGATCAAAATCATGATTATTGGGGCTGAAAAAAATGACAAGTGGCATTTGGGTTGCTGGCAGTTCCTGATTTACAAGTGGCACCTGCCCATACCATGACCATTTTGCATTGCTTCTTTTTTTTTTGAGGGGGCAGTGGTGGGGGAGAAACTTTGTTTAAAAAAAAAAAAAAAAATATATATATATATATATATATATATTTAACTTAAAATTATAAAGAAAATCTAAAAGTTAAGAAGGAAAGGGAGGGCCGGCAAGGTAGCTCAGTGGCCTAAAGCACCTGCTTAGGCAACTACAGGGACCACAGTTTGATCCCCAGCACCACATGCTATGCCAGCCCTACCCCTAGGGAAGGCTGAGCCAGTCATAACATACAGAGAGAGAGAGAGAGAGAGAGAGAGAGAGAGAGAAGGAAAGGGACCATGTGGAGGACCTGTGCCCCCAGGGACATAGCCAGAAGCTAATTTCTGCAGACAGCAGAGTTGTCGTCAGGAGAGGGTGCTGGTCTGGGGCTGGACCATTTTGCACGAATGTAAGGGATAGTCTTAGGATAACCTGAAGAACCACAGGAGCCGGGGCCAGGACTGTCAGGGTCTGGAGGACATGAGGAGAAGCAGGGGGATTCAGCAAATCTTGATCTTACGTCTATCTTGGCCAAGACATCTGGTAGAAAAGGAACCGGGAACTTTACTCCTTTCCTCTCTTGGGAATTATGTGACCCTGACTCACAGGACTCAGAAATCCCATCGTACCAAAATAAATACTGATATAATCAGCCCAGGCTAGACCCCTCCTCATCAATCAGTGGCACTGTTTGACCCAATCAGGACCCAAACACCCTGAGGCCCACAGTCAGGGGAGGACTTCCCAAGGCACTTCTGACTTGAAGATGCAAGATGTTATCAGTACAAAAGGAAAACACTGCCTGACAAATGACCACGTAGCAAAGGAAAATCCCAGAAAATAGCTGGCACTGCAAAAGCTTAGAGGACAAAGGGATCCCTGCACTGTGAGAGTCTGAGAGTCAGAAGGTAAAGGGGGGAAGTTGACAGGAAATGTAGGAAGACAATTCCATGGACTGCTGTGGATATGGAGACGTTTGGATTGGTTTTCTACTGGATTTCTAGTCCAGGCAACCAACTTACAAGCATCCTTGGCATTGTGGTTCAGACATAAAATGCTCCTCACAGATCCTGGGGGTGGGAACTACAGAAGGCGACCAGAGCCCAGAGGCTCTAACTTCATGGGTGGATTAGTCCACTGAGACCGTGATTGGATGGCACTGGGGGAAGTGAGGAAGGCCTAGGAGGTGGGGCCCAACTGCAGGGAGTGGATCCAGAGGGCCTGCCCTGGAAACCACATTCGGACCCTGCTGCCATCCTCTTGTATGTATTTCCTGCTGTCTCTACCTGCCCTCGGCCACGGTGAGGTCCCTCCCACAGCAGGTGCCCCACCAGGATGCTCTGCCTCCCCCAGGGCTTGGATACCCAGGGACTTCACCCTCAGGAACCTGGAGCCCAGATCCACCTTTCCTCCCTTAGGCTGACTGTCTTGAGGATTTGGTCACAGTGGTAAAAAGCTCACACACTTGGCTGGCTTATGAGCTGGGGACTACTTGTGTTTTCAGGGTTTTCCATGGATGGAGAGAAATAAGAGTATTAAGAAAGCCAGAGATGTTTGTAGACCACACGCTCAGGCCCGTGATGGCATCCCTCTCCTGCTGTACACGGAACTGAATTATGCACCTTGCCTCTCTAGACCTCGGCCTCTTCCCATCCACAATACAGCTTCAAACATTATGTCACTTAACTTATGCACCCCATGCCTAAGAGATGAACCATGAACCTTAATTCCTTACCTCCCTCCTTTGTAAAAAGTCAGTCAGTGCTCCTACTGGGTTTTAATTGTTTTGTTGTCTTTTGCCACGCTGGGAACTGAACTCAGGGCCTGTGCACTGAGCCATGTCCCTCGCCTTTTTGTTCATTTTTAAAATTTCAAGGTAAGGCCTCCCAGGCTGGGCTCAAACTCGCATCCCTCCAGCCTCAGCCTTCCAGAATGCTAGGATTCATAAGCGTGTGCCCCCACGCAGGGCCGGTAAGCATCTCTCTGATAAAAGGGAGTTTTTAAATGGAAACCCTTTCATAGGTAAGTGTATTTTAGTCCTTTTAATGCACTTTGGAGGCTGTCTCTGAGGGCCAAAGAAATGATACCTACAGTCAGATTACAGAAGCGCCCCTGGCCTAGCCACGTGCTGGTGGAAGCACTTTGGGAAGAAGAAGGATCGCGAGGTGCAAATCGCAGTTCTCATTCTCTCTCTAGTTCTAGGATCCAGGAAAGATTAGGCAACCTGTGTACTGGTGTTTCTAAGGAAATTCGGGATCTATCTCCCCCATCAGCTGTGCTTATTTAAATGTCAACTCCAATTGACCACATGTTGACTAAGCATAAGGTAATTCCAAACTCCACACACAGCTCAGTCTTGTTCTGAAACTCTGGTGAGGATCAGAATCCGAGCATCTCTGAACCCAGGGACCAGAAACAGACATAGAAGCCACCGCATCCATATTTCCCTGAAGCTGTGTGCTACAGGCACCCTAGATTTCCCCAACAGTAACAAAATCTACTCATTTTGACGTTCAACAAATGCTTACTGAGAGCCTGGCCCATGGGAGAAAGTGTGTTAGGAGCCGCCAGGGGAAAAGGGGGCCGGAGGCAGGGGCAGGAGGCAAGGAGCAGTCCCTCATCCTCATGGACAGCTGGCCACCTTCTTGGGGAGATAAACTGTGGGAGACACAGGGTCTTCCCCTGGGAGACCCCCATCCCTGGTAAAGGAGTTTTCTAAGTCAGCTGTCCTGGGGCTCTTCAAAGACACAGAAGGGGGACTTGAGTGGGGAACAAAGATGCTCTCAGGACTGTGACCTGTGTCACTGAGGCAGGAAAGGATACAGAGCGACAGGCCACCTGGGGAAGAAGGCCGAACCATGCTGCCAGGTCGCTGGCTTGATTGACAGGCTCCATGGCAAGCCGGCCATGCCCTCTGAGACTGGAATTTCACTCCAGAATACCAGGATTAAAGGAAGTTGCAGCAACTGTAAGTTCCATAGTTGTCAAGTCTGTGTTTTAGGGGGCAGCCTATTTCAATGATACCTTACATGAAAGCCTAAAACCAGATGCAAGTGGAACTGCCATGCCTGGTGTGTCTGTGGGGGTGGGGACAGGAATTGTTCTCCAGTCACTGTCCCCAGCGCCATCTCCAACCTCAGCAGCCCCAGAGGACCCCACCGATTGCATCATGTGTTCCCAAGCCCCAGTTGAAAACCACCAGGGATGTTTGAGCAACAGTGTTATTTAATCAAAGTGCTATTTTAGGAAGATAAATCTGACAAGATGGACTGTAGAGAAGGCAGGAAGGCAGGAAACAATGAAGAGGTCATGGTGACACTTCAGACCTAAGTCAGCATAGACCCTGGGGACTAGATGGAGGTGGAAGGCCTGGGGCAGGCAAGGCCAGGGCTGGCTGTGGTGTTGCACTGTTAACTTAGACTCCACAACCTCGAAGGCCTCCTGAAGCATCCTTTCTTCATGAGAGGCAACAAATCCCAAAGCAAGACTTGATGATCATTAAGAGGTCACTCAACTATTCCACGCACTTCTATAAATGTGCACTTCTACCTTGAGGGGAGATACATGACCCTCTTTTTTTTTTTTTTTTTTTTTTAATTTTATTTATTTATTTTTTTCTTGTTTCAGAACCTTTGTTTGTTTATTCACTCATTTTTGTAGCCGGCTCAGCCTGCCCCAAGGGCAGGGCTGGCGCAGCATGTGGTGCCGGGGATTGAACCGTGGTCCCTGAAGCTGCTCAAGCTTTCCCAAGCAGGGGCTTTAGACCACTGAGCCATCCCGCCAGGCCCCACATGACCCTCTTAATAAACTTATTTTGAAAGATGTTCACAGTGGAACTGACGTACAAACCATGCACACTGTCTGTAATTCAACCTACCTATGCATCGGGTTCCGTCGGGAGAGGTGTAAAAACCAGGAGGACATTTGCAAAAGTAACTGCTGACGGTGTTCGTACATTCGCCCCCGTCACAGACCCCAGGAATGGTGCTGCACTCGTCAATATCTGGAACACAAAGAAGAGCCTCAGTATTTGTGGGACACAGCATAAAACTGCTCATCATAGAATCTCAGGTAGTGCATACAGTCACATCCCAGGAAACAACCATCTGTGCGGAATGAAGGCTGCGAGAAGAACCCTGCATTCAAGAGGGAGTGGTTCTTGCTGCATGGACTTACCCAAGAGGTTTGCCAAATTCAAGAGATCACTCCAAAATAAACTCACCCATCTTTGGAATCTAGAAGTGTGTAGAGCAGTCGCACCAAACATCTGTAGCATGCCGCTATCCCAATGTCTCTTACTTTGATGTGTCATTTTCCCTGTTAGGTCCATGTTTTGCACTGAGTTAAAGTTCTACTAGCTCTTTTGTATGCTACCCTGTTTCCTATGTTACTTTCAACCTGATTTTCCACAAAGCAGGTACAGAAAGCCTCAGAGACCATTGTGTTGGCCAAGGGCTAGTGGACTGGGATGAGCAAATGGGCGGGAGAGTGCAGGCTTGGATTTCACACCTCCACTCGAGATCCATGCTGGGTGTCTGTGGCCTGCTCATAGCATGCCTGGGGAATGGCAGTGCCAGAGGTCTGCCCCCAGGCCCTCCACCATCAAGAGACAACTGCGGGGAGGTTGTGAGTAGCCTGGCTTTGGCTCTTCACCTTTTCTGGGACAGCCTGAGCTGCAGAATTCTCCCCAGTGAGCCACCTATGATGACAAGCTTTGGATGAGGAACAGAGGCCTAGTCCTCAGGCTCAGGGGCCAGCCCCGAAGGCCACTCCATTTCTCACTTCCTCTGGGATGAACTACATCTTACCCTCTCCATCTGCAGACTAGGCTTCCTTTCCCCTTCCTTCCCTCTGATCCCTATGACCTCTCCTAAGTATTCTGAATGCTACGGTGGCCAAAGTTGGAAGCAGCCCTCCCAGCCTGAGCCCACAGTCTCCAAGGAAGCAATTATCATCCCTTAGGACAAAAGTGACTATTTCCTCTAAGGAGAGCAGGGCAAAAGCCAAACCCGCACATGGACAAGTGACAGAAAGGGGCACCAGAAGAGGAGAGAAGAAATGGAGAACTTCCTGCTTTGGTTAGAAGTAAACTCAGGCCCAGGAGGTCCATGTGGCCTTCTTCCCAAAACAAACAAGTAGGGCTGCCCACACTGACCCAGGGAGAGCAGCCATTATCCCCAACCCCAATGGCACACAATGGCCAGGCAACACTGCTGAAACTCAGAGACCTATGACCTAACTGGAGCACCTTCTCAAGGCTGAGGGCTACTCTTCATTAAGAAAACATAACCGGGTTCCAAGTGGGTTGGCCTTGAATCTATTCTGATTCGCATTCACCCTTTCAGTCCAAAAGGCAGCAAGCACATGGCTTACCTGCTGTTTAAGCAAAATCACTGTTCTGAGCTAGGCAAGAGGCAAAAGCAAATGGTATTTCACTGCTTATCTTAGAGTCAGTACTAGCGTAGCCAGCTCTGCCACTGAGACCCAGGGCAATGGCAAAGGTGCATACCATATTCCAATAGATAAGAGAAGCAGCCATGCACAGAAACCTCCAGGGGCAGAGTTCAAGACACCAGAACCGGCACAAGAGCTCAAAGGCACTTCTTAAGGCAGCTCTTGAAAATGGATCCTCTTGGATTTCCCAAGCCTTGCTAACACCTAATGTCGAGCAAGTGTATTAAAGAGCCTACAGTGTTCCAAACCCCACCGAAGGACAGAGGAAGATGCAATCTTAAGGCAAAATATGAAGAAGGATGTACTTTTCTCCAAGCATCCCTCTACACTAATTCCCGAGTAATAGAACATCTCCGAAAAACATGCCGGGGGGCACTGTCTATTAGTACTTTTTCAACCTATTAAGATAAATGACAAGCCAGGCGTGGTGGTGCACGCCTGTAATTCCAGCACTCGGGAGGCTGAGGCAGGAGGATCGGTGCGAGTTCGAGACCAGCCTGGGCTACAAAAGTGAGCTCAAGGCCAGCCTCAACTGCATACTGAGACCCTGTCTCAAAAAGACAAAAAAAAAAAAAAAAAAAAGATAAATGACAGCCGCCATCCCTATTAGCACTATTTAACATGCATGAATATCTAACAAAGCTAAGTGATGTCACATGTAGAAAAGGAAGCTGCTGGCAAAACAGAATTAACCTTGGCAGGAAGGGGAGAATATCTTTCTCCTGCCAGCTAGATTGCAGACTGGAAGCTTTTGAGACATCCGCAAGAACAGGAACACCGACAGCCATTCTCCTGGGCGTTGAGGGGCAGCAACACTGCTGTTGAGTCCCCTGGTCCCCATCTCGGGACCCTGGGACCCTCCTTCCACATGTCTCTGCCCCAACATCTCTCCCTCATTATGCTAACACCCTCAGAAAACGGACAGGAGCACACTGTGAAATAAGTGCCAAGAGGCCTCAGGGCTGGCAGGGCTGGGGAGCGCCAGCTGGCCACACCCCTGCCGAGGCCAACAGGCTGGACGTATCGTCGTACTCATCTTCATTTCCAGTTCCCTTCCCCAGGAACCAGGACAGATGCTTCTGTGTGCAGGAGTGTCTATATGTGCAAGTTGCTCCAAACCCCCTCACCTGTGACTCACCCTCTTCCTGCCGGCACCTGTGGCCTTTGACCTTAGGGACTACCTCACCTCTTGCCCCCTGCTCCCAGACAGCAGGAGCTGTGACCTCATGAGAGCAAAGGGCCAAGATAAGGAATGCTAGGCCAGCTCCCTGCTCCTCCAAGCTCCTGCCACTCTGTGTCCTTCTCCTGCTAACAGAACCTCAGGAACCCAGGAGACAGGGCATAATTGGAGAATGGTGATGTCCAGCCTCTGTAAGCTTTTTGTATCTAATGCCTATAGGAAGCCAGCACAAGGTTTCCAGGTGCTGGGCACCTTTCTTTGTCTCCCTAAGATGGCAGGAAGGCACAGCAGAGCCACCAGGAAGTAGGCTTCTCTTGGTGGATTTTGCGGGGACCCTGAGAAGAAGCACAGGCAGTAGGACCTCTCCCTGCTGGCTGGCCTGGACCTGCTGCCTGCTCATGCTCAGTCTCTCTGTTCCTCTGTGATGTGCTTCTCATGCGAGACCTTGGTCCTTTGCTCTTGGGGACCTCTGAGGCCACAAAAGCGTAGCCTAGACAGTGAGGCTGGGAAGAGCTCTTTTTTCTCCTCTGTCATCTATCATGACATTAAATTTAAATAATTTTTTCTTTTTTATTTTCCCACACAAAAATTACCTCTATTGGGAATATCCTCTTAGGACCAGAAGTACTCTATCCAGGAGGCTACTCTGATTCTTGTCAGACTTCTTGTCATCAGGGAGTCCCCTGAGAACTCTTGCTGAGCCAGAGCCAGCTCCCTCCTTTAGTTCCCTTGCTCCCTCTCCATTAGGAGAGCCTGTGCTGTCCCGGAGCAGGTGGCGAGGTGGAACTGTGGGGCTCTGTGCCCTGTATATTAGTCAGCTCTCCATTACTGTGACAAACTGCCTGCAGAGACCAACTTAAATGGAAGAAAAGTTTAACTCTTAATCCATCGCTGGGTGGTAGCTGAAGACTCAGAGATGTTGACTGCTGTGTCTAAGAAGACAGAGAGGAGCCGGGCGTGGTGGCACACGCCTGTAATCCCAGCACTCGGGAGGCTGAGGCAGGAGGATCAGTGCGAGTTTGAGACCAACCTGGGCTACAAAAGTGAGCTCAAGGCCAGCCTGAACTGCACAGTGAGACCCTGTCTCAAAAAGACAAAAAAAAAAAAAAAAAAAAAAAAAAAAAAAAAAAAAAAAAAAAAAAAAGAAGAAGACAGAGAGGCCTGAAGCCTGCCAAGATGAGGGCCAGGTGGGCCTCGTTCTCAGGGCTCTTTTCCCTGTTCAAGCAGTTGTCTCAAGCTGTAAGAATCATGACTGGCAGCAGGCCGCAGGGGAGGCTGCAGGCTAAGCTGTCCCAAGGACTCCCTTTGGCATCCCACAGGACAAGAATTCGTGCTACCAAGGAGGCATCAGGTAAATACACCATGATTTTGGAAGGGAGAAGTCCTGAGGGTTTTGGCTCACATAGGAGAGAGGCCATTGACTTAAGAGCCCCAGTTTTAGAAAAGCCTTCTGCACCATGCAGTGCTATTCTAATTGCTAAAGGCTGGCTTGACAATCTAAATCCCAAAATATTAGTGGTTAATTAGGAATCCAAGAGATTTCTTCCAGAAATAAAAACTTAATCCCTTAATTATGCTTTTTATTTCTTAATTTCCTCCCACAGTACCCTATGCAAATATGGACTTAGTTTCCAAAAGGAAAAGGCTCATGTGTTCTCTCAGTGCACATACTGGGTCGTCAGGAAGATCAAGAAGGAGGCGGCATGGGAGCACCTCCCGTCACCCAAGTCTTAGCCATAAATCTCAGATGTCCGAAAATCCTACATGCATGAAGTTGATGGGTTTTATTTAATCACTTCAGATTGCTCACTTATATATAAAATATGCCCACTCTGCAGCTGTTTGCTCACAAATAAACCTTGGTCTAAATATTATATTTACTTAGGTTTTGGGAAGAAGGCAGGGCCCAGCGGGATGGCTCACTGGTCTAAAGCACCTGCTTGGGAAAGCTTGGGCGGCTTCAGGGACCGTGGTTCGATCCCCGGCACCACATGCTGAGCCAGCCCTGTCCTCAGGGCGGGCTGAGCCGGCCATAAAAGTGAGTGAATAAACAAATAAAGGTTCTGAAACAAGAAAAAAGTAAATAAATTTTCAAAAAAAAAAAGGAAGAAGGCAATCTTGTCAGAAGGAAGAGAGACCTCTGAAGCAGGAAAAGCAGCCTGCATGGAGCTCTTGAGTGGTTACCAAGATGGAGCAGATGGATCCAGAACTTCTTACAATTGCTATAAAAAGTACCCTGTCTCTTCTCCAAATCAAGAGGGAGATCTAGTTAAGAAGACGAGCATTAATTAAAGCATTGATTTGTTTTGTCTCCTTTTTAAAATTGTACTTTTTCTCTTCTTAATTTCTTATACATTTCCTTTTTTTCTTTCTTCTTCAAATTTTATATGCATGTATCTGGTAACATGAATAGTTGATTGGAAGACAACACTATGTATTACAATAAATACTGTGAAACTCATATTACTTTGTTAAATGAAAACCTGTATCACTTATAATTTTTTTCTATTTTAATTCTAATTTGTACTCTCTTTAACAAATATAAATAAATAACTTAAAAGACATGCAAAGCAGGAGGAGAGGTCTTGGGGCAATGCTGACCAGTGCTAAAGCATGGTCCCAGGGGCTGCGTGAGGACAGCATGGTCACAGCCCATGGCCCTCCTGGAAGGGAGGGCTTGGAAACGCAGGAGGTGGGGCCCACATTCAGCAAGTTATGCAAAGGTGGTCGCTGGGAGCCTGCCCTGGAAGAGGAGACTGGGGACCCATTGCCCCTCTCCTCCCCCTCCCCACTTTTGGCTACCACAAGGGAAACACAGCTGCTCTTATTGTCACTAGTGCCATGAGTATGGTCTTGTCACAGACACACAGTAAACAGGGCCAAGTGACCAGGAACTAAAAGCTCTGCAAGTGTGAGCCCAATAAAGCTTTCTTCCATTTAAGTTGATCGCTGCAGGCAGTTTATCATAGTAATGGAGAGCTGACTAATATACAGGGCACAGAGCCCCACAGTTCCACCTCACCACCTGCTCAGGGACAACACAGACTCCCCTAACTGCAAGGGAGCAAGGGAACTAAAGGAGGGGCTGGCTCTGGCTCAGCAAGAGTTCTCAGAGGACTCCCTGATGACAAAAAGTCCGACACGACTCAGACTAGCTTCCAGGATAGAGTACTTGCGGTCCTACAAGGATATTCTCAACAGAGATCAATTTTGTGTAGAAAAAAATTATATAAATGTAATGTAATGATAGATGACAGAGGAGAAAAAAAGAGCTTGCGAAAAATATTCTGCTTTTATCATGCTACTGATTCCAGTATATAACTGGCAAGGAAAATGTTTTTGTGGAAGTTGAAAGGACTAAATAATTCCCAGGATGAAACTGTATGACACACTGAGTAAACCACCAGCACAAGAGGCTTCTTAGCATCATCTCTCTTCAGTCTATGCCCTCCCCAGGTATCCTCTGTCTGGTCTATATCCCAGACCATTCCTGACTCCTAGCTGCATGGTCTGAGTTAAAAAGCTGGAGACAGAAAGTCTATACCATAACAGCTTAAGGTTCCAAATGTTATAAAACGACTTTGTTGAAGTCGATTAAAAACCTTTGCATAGGAAAAAGGACAATATGATGATGAACACCAGACTGAGAGTCAAGCCCTATCTTGATGTCCTTCCAAGGCACTTAACAAACCCCAGTCACAGTGCCCCTGAATTCATACAGTCAAAGAGTGGATCCAGGTGAGGTTTTTGCCCCTGCAGTAAGGATGCTGCCTCAAGGTCAGATCCACAACCCACAGCTCCTACAACACACTCACCTGTAGCAAGTTGCTTTGGCCATTCTTCAAGAGCTACAATGCTTTTAAGAAGCCATACTTCAGAAAGGACTGACACATTTTTCACAGCTGCCTCAAATAACTATGCAAAACAGTCAAGATGTAATAGCCATTTACAAGGGCTATGATGAAAAAAAAATCTAAACATAAGCCCTCATCTAAAAATTGCTCTACCAGAGTGAGATGATTTCACTTGGGTTAAGTAGGTATCAGATGTCTGACATGAGCAGATGCTACCACAGGAGTGTGAATGGGTGACACGAACTCTGAAAGAAAAGAGAGACCAGTGCTACCCATTCATTTTCTAGATGCATTGCTCTCATAAAGCAATGATTACTGCCCTTGGAATCCAGGCCTCTTTTTCCAAGCAATATCAGTGACAAATATGAACACATCTTTAGATATACATTATTTCAGAAGCTCGACCTATCAGCAAAATACAAATACAAAAATTTGCCTCAAGTTGTTTTTCTGTTTAACTAACATTAGAAAGGTTTCTGTTTGATAGCCATCTATCATACGCCAGAGATGCAAATCCTAAGCTTGTACTAGGAGCGTAAGTATGAGTTAAGTGGTCCCCCTGCTCTCCAAAATCAGACATATTTTATCCAGAAATGCATCAGAAGACACATCACTCTGAATGATATCGAATGATCAAGTTCAAATCTATGTTTGTAGAACTATGCAAAAACATGTGTCTTGAACATTTTAAATGAAATGTTGGTTCAGAAATACTTCACGTTTTAATATTTAATGTGATTCAGCTGGAACTCTTATTTGAGGTCTATAAACGTGGAAAAAGCTGCAGGGTTTTTCTGGTTCAGTGACACGGAAGCATATTACCCTTGGTGGGAATATTATACTTCTACAAGAATGACAAAGAGAGGAGGATTTAAGAATAGTTGGCAAACAAGCTTGTCGAGGACGCTGAGCTTCGTCTCCCTCCCCACCCCCTTGGCTGCAAAGCATGAGACTCCTTACCTTCACATTTTTGTGACACTTCATTAAACTTGTGTCCAGCAGGGCACTTGCACTCGAAAGACCCAACAGTATTAATGCAATTTCCTCCCTGACAGAGCCCGGGAATGGCTTGGCATTCATCCACATCTGTCAGATGTTAAGAGAGACAGAGAGAGATCCATATGAGATCCATTGCAGAAGAAAATACGATAGCTTATCCATAGTCATGTGGCCATAGTTACATCAGTGTGGGCACACTGCCGGAACTGGGAGTAGAATGATGTCTTATGACTTACATGATGTAAAGTTAATCATGTTATCAAGAGAGTTCAATCAATTCTGTTCTATAAGAAGAAGTCTTTATTTCCTACCTTCTGTCTTCCCTCATGTAGAGGAGACTTTCTTCGACTAAATTCTGGATTTGATTAAAGATGCACCAAAGCACAATGATGTAATGATAGGAGAACCAGCCTATATTGTCTCATTATAATACCCAGATTGGCAGCAGGAATCAGAAGGATTCAAATATTCCTTTAAGATCAAAATGCAATACGTTTATACAATGAAGCTATCTTCCAACGTTGCATGGAATGATTCCATTAAAACACGACTGACCTAAGGTCCCTCAGCCTCTAAACAATAGCTGATGTTTTTGCACAGATGAAGTCCGCAACTTGCCCTACACATGCCTTCTACAGAGCTGTGTAGTAAAAATTAAACAACTCAGCCAATCAGGGGCTGAGGCACGGCAGCCCCCGGGAACATGAGGTCCAGTTGCAGGCTGACTTTCTGACAGGGCGGTGCCTCTAGAAGCTTTTCTAGAAGTTGGATCATGGCCTTCCCAACTCAAAGCACAAATCGGTCCTGAGTCCTAGACCCCTGTGCTCAGGTCACATTGCTCACTCTGCTACGTCTCCTCTTCTCCTGAGACACACACTGCCTGGAATGCACCTCAGGTATTGGGCAGGTGGCTCCTCTGCCTGGAGTGCCCCTCTACCTGGTCCATGTTGTCCCACCCTTCGAGCTCCAAGGCCTCCTTAGCCAGTGGAACAGTCATATTTAGGCCCCTCACCTTCCCTGCCAGCTCACCTGATAGCATCTGTTTTGTTTTATTTCATAAACTGTCTTCAACCCAGGCTTCCAGAGAACTCTGTGCACTTCACACAGTGCTCTACCCCTAACACCTGAGCTCTAAATGGTGGCCTATGAGTAATCCAAATATTAACCTGCCCAGAGCAAAATCCCTCCAAGCTCAGTATATTCAGTTATGAAAACTCAAAGTGGATTTATGCTCCCTCCATCTCGTCATTGCTGTCACAGGAAAGAGTGGCCTAAGAAAGCCCCCAGTGAAGTCCTAAATGCTTCTTCTTCTCCTAAGACTGTGCTGTGGAAATATGGAAGCCAAATATCCTCCTCAGCTCTGCTTACTGAGAAATCAAGAAAGAGGCTATGTCTAAAGGCTCCTGTCTCCTGTCCCTGGGGACAGCTGGCACAGAGCAAGAAGGTTGCCCAAGGAAAAGCTATTTATTTTGGTATAAAGGTGCCATCTGCTATCTTCGATGCAATACCCCAGCCCACAAAGGGTCATATTGAAATACTGTACAACTGGATTATGTTTTATAACCAGTTCTAGTTTTGTCTTAGACTAGAATTTTCCATGCCCTTCATGCAAGATGTTGGAGGTATTTATTAAAATGGTTCTGGAACTCGGTGTAGGCAAATCCTGTTGATCGTGATCCTTGGCCAATGGGAGACGAACTGGAGGCCCTGTTAGGTGGTTGTGTCAAAGGCTGAGGACAGGGCAAGCTCCTTTGTGACCCCACCTCACATCTGATCCAAGCACTGGACACCCCAGGAAAAAGAGAGAGTCCTCCCTCACAAGCCTGGGAGAATCCCTCCAAAAAGCAAAACATAAACAAAGATAATAACAACAACAACAACAACAAAAAATAACTTCACACTCTGAGTGGTAATATAACTGCTATTTTAATTCATGGACTTTCACCAAATTTCATTATTATTATTATTATTATTATTATTATTATTATTGTTGTTGTTGCTGTTGTTGTTATCATTATCTTATAATCCACTAAAATGTTTTTCAGGAGAAATCCAGGTCATGTGAACAGCAAACAGGCCTTCCCTCTCCTAATCCTCCCCCACCCCCACCATTAGCACCCCACATAGCTCTGGGACAGGAGCTGGCTCTGTCACCAAGCTCATGGGTGTTAGCTGAGAGCAGAACCCCAAGACCAAGAGTAGTCAAAACTCACCCGGCCTTTGTAAGACTGGGAGAAGCAAGCAGGCGCCCACAGAGCCACTCACTCCCTGCTTTATGAAATCCTAGGATCCATCTTTTTATAATCTCAGGGCTTCAAAGTGACATCCTGCTGCTCATAACCTTGACAAGGGCATTTCAAGGGCATGCAAGGCGGCTGGGTGTCCCGCCAGGAGCAACACCGACCGAAGAACTTCCTGAATCGTAGCTAGCAGGAGAGCCACGGGACGTGCGGCTGCGCTCCAGTGCTGTTTTCCTCTACTAAGTTATTTTTACAATCTATCGTTGGGAGCCAGCCCAAGTTCCTATCTGTCTGCCCTGGCAAGGCCCACCCTGGCTACCTGAAAACACTGCAAGTGGCTATAACCAGCTGTGTATGGTCTAAAGGGAGGAGATTTAGCTCCAGAATTTTCGGTCCCATCAGTTTAGCGCGAATGGCCTCCTTCACTTCCCCCTGCTTCCTGCCAGACATCCAGACAATGAAAGAATTTGTACAGCTGGAGGAACGGGAGGAAAAGCCAAAAGCGGAGGACCGGCTTCTAGGGCAGGCAGAAGAAGCAGTGAGGAGGAGACATCTGGGGATGTTTAAAACTGAAACCGATCCTCATTTATTTCTGACTTGCTAAAAAAAAAAAAAAAAAAAAAAAGGCCAGGGTAATATAGCCTATGCCATGCAGGAGGGAACACTGCTCTCCGGGTCAGTTAAGTGCAACCCAAGACAGAGCAACCCCGACAGCTCCGAGTGAAGAATAAGTAAATGAAAACACGGCACACCACCTCGCCCCCAAATCTGCTTCCTGTTTCTCCACAGCGTTGGTGTAGCGTACGGTGTTGAGTCAGCAGGATCCCAGCGCCCCGGAGGCCTAGGGACCTGGAAACCCTTCTAGGGCCAAGGGGAGCTACCGGCAAGGACACTAGTGGGCTGCACCGGCTCTCTCAAGAGCCACATTCCTAAGGCCTCTGCCACATGTCGCGCCGCTAGCGCCATCCCGGCCCTGTGTGGGTGGGGCTCTGCCTCAGGCATCTGACCCAGCTGGGCAGCAAAGGCCCCGCTTACCTTGACAGGCTCCTGTGCGGATGTTGGGAATGAAGCCCCGGCGGCAGGGGTGAGGTTGGGCAGGACACATCTCGCAGGGGTGGCCCCAGGCGCGGCCCACAGTGGCGCAGCACAGCGTCTTGGTGCAGACGATCCCGCTGAGCTGGCCCTGGCACATCTGGTTGCTGACCACTGTGAAGCACGGCCCCGTCCTGTAATCTAGAAAGAAAAGGCCCATGAATGTCCTAGAAGGCAAGGACCTCCACGTGCAGGCATAACTGGCCCGCCCTGAGCCACTCCAAACAGAGGAGGGGATTTCTAGAAGAGCGCGAGGTACCTCCCACTCCGGCCAAAGCCCCGGGGAGACCTCCTGCTCTCGGCCCCACTTTTCAGGCCTGATAAAACACTGAAGACGCTGTTCAGAGGATCAGAGGAGTTATGGGAAAACTCTACGCCAGTGAACCGCTGTGCAGCTGGCAGGAAGTGATGGTCCCACGCGCTCATGCCTCAAGCGCCTGCCCTGAGCCCAGCCCCACTGCCAGGCACGGAGAAATGAAGTCAGCATGCTCAAGAGACACCTGCGTCTGCACGCCTGTGTTTGCCGTGGCACTAGTCACAGACAGCGTCCCTGTGTTCACTGTGACACTAGTCACAGTAGCAAAAAACTGGAAATAAACTAAATTGTCCATCAATTGATGATGCATGAATAAAAAACATGGTACACACGGCCTGTGGAATACTATTCAGCCCTACAAAGGATCACTAGAGATCACTGTGCGGAGGAAAATGAGTCAGAAACAAGAAGGCAGTTGCTCCATGGCCTCACTTATGTGAAATAGGAAAAGCAAATCTCTGCCTTCACAGAGCTTACAGCCTGTTGTTATTTAGGTTGGAGAAAGCAAAGAATTTCAAGACTAGCAATGAGGTCAGCTATGGTATCTTCTTCCTGACTGTTTCTTTCTCTTTTTTTAAACCTTATTCATTCATTCATTCATTCATTCATTCATGTTATGGCCAATTTAGACTTCCCTGGGGGTGGGGCTGGCACAGCATGTGGTGCCAAGGATTGAACCATGGTCCCTGCATTTCCCTAAGTTTGCCTAAGCAGGCACTTTAGAAGGCTGAGCTATCTTGCCGGCCCCCTGGCTGTTTCTTGAACAAAAAAAAAAAAAAATTGTGGTCTATTTCTTTTGGGTCGAGCCCATCTTATTTCTTTTTTTTTTTTTTTTTTTTTTTTTTTTTTTTTTTTTTTTTTTTTTTTTTTTTCTTGTTTCAGAGCCTTTATTTGTTTATTCACTCATTTTTTTATGGCCGGCTCAGCCTGCCCCGAGGGCAGGGCTGGCGCAGCATGTGGCGCCGGGGATCGAACCGCGGTACCTGAAGCTGCCCAAGCTTTCCCAAGCAGGCGCCTTAGACCACTGAGCCATCCTGCCAGGCCCCGAGCCCATCTTATTTCAAATACAAAAACAAGCAAGTAAGAAAGTTCTTTGGAAAATGTACTCAGTAGATTACATTTGGAAATGTGTACATTTGGAAAATGTACACGGTAGATATTTAATATAAAGAATCAGGCCAGTGGCCTGAGGTTATTGTAACCCTGGGAACACTGTGAAGTGAACAGGGAGAAGCTGAGGCTTCAGGAGACCTTCCCAGTCCAGGCCCACCTTGCTCTTTCCTTCTCTGTAGGGACCAAGTCCATCTAGATTCATCTACATTCTCCCGGTAAACCACAAAGTTATAGATGTGGGACTAGGAACAGAGGACAGAAGCCAGAGGTGAGAGCAACCAGGGCTGGACAGAGAAGGCAGCTGGAGCACAGGGCTCCCCTCTCCTTCCTCCACCAGCACCCACTCTGCCCTCTGACATAGGGCACAGGGGGGGCATCTCTGTGAGTCCACAGATGAGCAGAGCACCGGGCATCCAGCCTGGAACACGGAGTAGAAAGGCACCTTCTCACGCCATGTATCCAGCATACAAATGAATGTGTACAAGTAATGGAAGCTTCTTTTCTACATTTTAACTTACTGCATTAGAAAATAACACAAGTCCCTGTTGCACAACTAAGAAAACCTTCCACATCTGCCTGATAAGGGCACACACCTGTCACAGCTTGTCTGTCGCTGCTGCATGAGTGTGTGCGACACCCCGTCCATGTGTGTTTTGCTGTGAGCACTGCCCTGGGCCCCTCCCCCTGAGAGGTCAGCGACCCAGTCTGTGCTCAGCATGCTGTGATGAGAAGCATCGCTACCCCTCACGCAGCAGGGTTCCAAGCCTGCGCTCTTTTGGGCTGCACCCCTAGCTGCGCTTGGGCCCAGCTGCCACCTGGGCCCTGAACTAAGTGGCCCCCCTCTTCACCACTGAATTCTAGCTCTGATTGCATCCCTGGCTGTGCTCAGGGAACCACGGCGTCACGTTTGCCTTGTTATTTTCTCCTTCATTCAAGTAGCTCATGGGCTACAGACATGAAACTCAGCAGACACCGCTCTTGGGACAAAACCAGTACAAGTGAACAGGTGCGAGCCCCCAGCAGGTGGTCCAAGGCTGAGTCTCACCCACAGACATCCCCCATCCTGCGCGTCCTCTCCCGTTCTCTCCCACACCATCTCCACGCAACCCCACCCTTGGCATCCAGGCCGTCTGCTTGCTACACCTCTGCCTCCATTCCTGAGCTCCTCCTCACCCTCCCTGCAGTCTAGACCAAACCGCACCACTGGTCAACGACCTTGCAGAAGCAGTAGTGCCCTGAGGCTTGGGCTGCCAGAGCAGCCTTCAGGTGAATTCCAAAGCCTGCACCGCACCAGGCTACCACATCAAGAGTCTGGCTCAGAGTCGGGGATGCTTGGGGAGTCTCCATTCCACACCCCTCCTGCACCCAAGCTCACTAGAGTGTACTGCTGACTCACTGGGGTCGTTCACCATGCTGGAGATGAACTGTTAGAAAATGGTAGGTATAAACTAAGGTTATATTAAGGGCTTCCGGCAAGTTTGGCAAGTGCTTTACCACTGAGCTACACCCATAGCAAAAACTTTAAATTTTTTTAAACCCTAAGCTTATCCCTAGCTCCTAACCCTAACCTTAACCCTGACATAGCCAAAATCTCTAACTCAATATAAAGGAAAGGGTATGCAGAGTACACATTACACAGAGAATATGCAAACAGACTGATGACATCAATGCCAGAGGCTTCCCTTTCCAAAATCCTAGCCTTAGACCTGTGTTCCTGGTCCATCTGGACCTGCCTGCCCTTCCAAATTAATCTCCTGCTATTTCCTGAATTTGTTATTTGCTGCAGTTATGTATTTTTTTTATAGTCACAATTTTTTTCACTTTTATCTATTTAAATTCTAGGTGTGCTTCAACGTTCTACACAAAAATGCTAGATTTCTTTAAAAATGGCTATCTTCTTCCATTGGTGTCAAATCCAAACAAGAATAGAAATGTAAAATGCTGAGCCACTGAATAAAATCTGTCCACTTGTTTCTTTCTGTCAATAAAGGTTAAGCTGGGGAGATAGCTGAGCAGCAGAGCAAGCATGCAGACCTGGCAAGGTTTGACCCCCCCGAAAAAAAAGAAAAGAAGGAGAAGGAGAATGAGGAGGAGCAGCAGAAGAAGGAGAAGGAGGAGGAGGAGGAGAAGAAGAAGAAGAAGAAGAAGAAGAAGAAGAAGAAGAAGAAGAAGAAGAAGAAGAAGAAGAAGAAGAAGAAGAAGAAGAAGAAGAAGAAGAAGAAGAAGAAGAGAAGAAGAGGAGGAGGGGGAGGAGGAGGAGGGGAGGGGATAAAAGGAAGAAAAAAGAGGTCATGCAGCCCTGGGGCAGTGTGCAACAAAATCACACTGAGGGGGCTTTCAGGTTAGCTCAGAAGTGTAAGTGCCTGCGCGGGCATTCCCCGGAAGTCAGGCACGGGGGACAGCAGTTTGATCCTCACCCCCACTCTTAAGGCAGCCTGAGCCAACTGAAAAAAAAAAAAAAAAAACCAACGCCCTACTCAACTTTTGGGGCTGGGGAGATAGCTCAGTAGAATAAGCACTTGCCTGGCAAGCGCAAGTGCCTGAGTTCACCCCCCAGTTCAAGATTCACACTGCAGGGCACTAAGCCTGGGCAAGGTGATCTGTGACGTCCATCCGAATTCTTTGGCTGGTTCTTCCAAGCTTTAGCCATCGGTACTCAACAAGCCCCACCCTGCTACAAGGTGCGCTTTTCTGTGTTCTACTCCATCGGGTGCCTTCTGCTTCAAAACTCATTAGTTTGGATAATTAGGAAAAATCAGTATGGCATAAATAAGAAACACCATTGCATTAATTAAAAGCTCTGGATAACACAGTTATCATATTAGCTTGTATGTGTATATGTGTACACAACTTTTAAATCACAGTATAAGGATTTTATATATGTATACAGTCTTGAATCTTGCTGAACTTACTAAACACTGCCATTTCTCAAGTAATTAAACACTATTCTGAAATACAATTTTGATGCTCTCTAGCTGTCTACCAACTGGTAATTTATTCAGTAAGTTTCTTACTGATATCATGTAAATCATTTCTATTTCTCCAATATTTTGCACAATACTCAGCACATACTATTTCATTTTAGGATGAAAAATATTTACTGCATGCAATAGCCACCAAGACTGTTAGCCTCTAAATACTCTACATCTGAGACTGGAAAGTTCACAGTGGCATAATCTTTTATGTTAAAAAGAAAATACAAGTTTCTATGTCAAATAATAAGGAAGAAAATATGGGGTTCTTTCCCTTTTCCTGCTAATTTATGAAGACAAGTGCAAATGCTTTAATCAAACTGACTCATACTATCACGCCATTTCCAATTTTTCTTGAAAAAGCATAATGGAACATGAATTTTAATTTAGAATCCTTTCTTGCACTGCTGGACTTGTGGTGCCTTCTCATTTTCCTGAAATACCCTTATGGAACTTTCTTACAACATAGAAGGATTGCAAGCTTCAGGGCAGACACCAGCCTGGTGCTTCACCAAGCAACACCAGCAAAGCCCAGACACTCTAGGAATGCCAAGAACACCCAGATTCAGTACTGTCTACCACGGCTCGGGACTTTGGACATGAATTCTTTGTTGGAAGGGTCTTCATACAGAGAAAACTTAACTCTCACAACTTTTCCAGGGCCAATAATTTCTTGCCTTCAATGCAAAGACCGTAGAATAGGATGGGACTTGTTGATTCTGACGACTAACATTAGGCATCTCCATGGCCCACGGGGACCTGTCTTTATTAAACGTAATGGAGACCTGGCCAATTGTTTGGGTATATAGAATGGAATCTAGGGACTTAAAGCATTTCCTTGCTAGGCATTTATCACTGTGGACAAAGTAAGTTAGGAAAGGATTTTAAAAGAACTGGCTTAGAAGAGAACACAGGTTAGCAAGTGAACAAAAATGTATTTGCATTAAATATCTGCTGTAAAAACTGCTGATTGGAGGTGAAGAGGGAGAAGGAGGGAGGAAGGGAGGGAAGGAAAGAGGGAGGGAGAGAGAGTGAGAGAGAAAGAGAGCAAGTGAGAAAGAGCGAGAGAGAACCTGGATGAGATACATTTGGATGTAAAACTGTATTGGAAGGTAAACACTGTGCTAACGTGGTTTTCAAATGTCATTCCAATTTGGCAGGATATGCTTTTTGTCCTGTGCCTCATTTAGCTGGCCAAAGTTATGCTGTCTTCAGTTCAATACCCCAACCACACACAGAAATTTGCCCAGGCTCTTAATTCCTCACTAATAATCTGATTATTTAAAATTATTCCCATAGCATATATGCAATATTGAGCTAAACTTACATAGTCTTTTCCTTTTTCTCTTCTCTTCATTTCTTTTCTGTTCAGATAGGTCCAGCACTAGACAGGAATGTGCCTAATTCCACGCTTGTGTAATGTCTGACTCACTGCTGGCTTCAGCATAAATCATTATTCCTAATGCAGCTAAAATATAGTATTAGAAATGCTCTCTGTCTGCAAATGGCTCTGCGATTGCTTCCTCCTAAGACCTTGGTAAGCTACAGCACCAGGCCAGGTCTTCCCAAATTAAAAAGCCATTTTAATTCTTCCTCAGCTTACTCTGGTGCGGCTGGTTCATGGGAAGCTCTGCCTCTCCAAGTTCCCACTCTGAGTGCTTAGCACAGGGTTGCTCCCTTCAGGCTGGCCTCCAGGCCTCCAATCCTCAGTGATGTCCCAGCTCTGCCGCTCGGCTCGAAGAGCTATCTCACCTCCTTCCCCGGAAACTGCACCCTCCCCAGGCAAGTGCATCATTTATACTGAAAGGGCGTGCTGCGCACCAGGGGTTCTTGCCCTCCCACCCCCGCCCAGCTCCTAAACCCCAAACTGCAGGGCAGGCACAAGGATATAATTTGGGGAACTAGGCACCAATTATTTTAAATCTTTCTTCTCATAAAAATCTCAAAGAAAAGAATGAAGTATCAATTTATCCATGACAGGGAGGGCCCCAATCCGCTTATCCCTGACTCTAATCCAATCCCTGACGCTGATGCCCTGGCACCTGGGCATCACTGTGGGCTAACCTCCCCCACAGTGGCTCCCCTAAAAGTTGGGAGCTCCAGTGTCTGTCTGTCTGCCACCTGTCTACCAAGGAATGCTCACGTTCCTTAACTGTCCAGTGGGCAACCACCTGCTTGAAAGTCTAACCTTAGAAACCTGAGATTCTCCCTTACTAAACCTTGGACCACTGCTTTGCCACGTAGCCAGGACTGCTCACCTAGGACTGACCAACCACAGTGTTACTGTGTGAGCAGATTCAGTATGCTTTATTAATGACAGTCTAATAAACGATAACGTCTACAAAGTCACCATACCCAACAACAGGGGAAAGCTTTCAGCAGGTGGCCACCCATTCCTGCACTGTCCCATCAGTTACCTGCGCTTCATTTCTGGCTCTCTCCTCCTGGTTGATGAAGCGCCTTGGCGCATAGGGCATCACGCTACCACCGGGAATTCTCCCACCCAGCTCCTTGCCAGGGCAATAGCTTGCACCTGGCTGGGATTCCAGGGCTATTCTCAGCTTGCAGCCCAAATACAATGATGGAAACCTACCAAGTTGCATTATTGCAAAATGACTCAATTATAGCCACTGCATCTGAAGCACAGCTTAAGTTATGACTACTCTTTTTTTTTTTTTTTAACATTTTAGAAATAAGGCACAAAAATAAGCACAAACTATTTCCGAGTGAATATTTTCTCTGATTTTTAATTTCTTGAGTGCCTAAAACAAAAATATCACCACTATAAATTAAAATGTAAATATCATTCAAAACTACAGAAGCAAAGTAATCTGTCATACACCTTTTAATCTAGCACACAGACTCAGCGATTCACCAAAATCCAATCCACAGTTCTGTGAGACCCAATTATGTGTGGCCACAATTCAACTATGGAAAATTGTTACCACATTTTATTCTGCTCCGTGATGAAGAAAACAGTAAGAAATCATGTTCGGGGTAAGAGAATATCTCATTTCAAAATAATAACCCGCCTGACATTATTTGTTCCTTCACTATAAATCCTGTATGTTATTACTAGTTTGGGGGTGCTTTGGGATCAAAAATGTTAGCCTTAAAGTACCTTTCCTAAAAAAATAAAAATGGAGTGGCAAGTGAGTAGAAGTAAAAGCACGGCTTGGGTGACATAGTCACCGCCGAGATCATACAGCCATAGAGAATGGCTTCATTTTTAATGGCTTCTGAATTCCACCTCAAAGAACCAACGGGCCTCAGTGATGGGCCTTTATCTGGCTTGTACAGAGCCACGTTACACCAAGTTCTGTGGCATCCCCCAGAGCAAGGGTTGCTGGGAAGCCAAACGTGACACTAACAGCATTGTAGGACACTTCAATGAGTTGTCCTCATGAAGATTCTTTCAAGCCACCAAGCACCAGGCAACACAGGCACATTGAGGGCTCCATGACCAAAGCCCCTATTACCTAAATATTCCCCTAGGTTCATCACATTCTTAGGCCAACTTGTGAAGAGCCAGGGTTCCTGAGATAGTGTTTGTTTCTCCAGTTATAAATTCTACAGAAGGCGGGTTTAATTTCTGAAGGATTGTAATAGGCTAGCCTAGCCCCAAATGATTACGGCACGTGAGATGCTCAGTAGCCAACCACTGTCAAGATGGCATACAGTGCAGAGCAAAGGTCTTTGCTAGTCAAGGGGGCAATAAAAAGAAATGGATTAGAAGTGTCTCACTGCCAACTGCACCCGCAGAGGTGGGCAGAGTGGTCAGGTTCATGGGAACAGCACCACAAGAGAAGGAGAGCTGGCCTTTGGGTGTGCGGGCCTCAGCTTGAGAGACAAAAACCTTCCAGGATGGGTACAGGAGGTGGCTGTCCAACAGAGTGAACTGAAAGAGCACTACAGAACCGCACACCTAAACGTGGCTAAAATGGTCAATTTTATGTGGTGTGTACTCTAGTGAGATTTAAAAAAAAAAAAATCCCAGTGCATAAAATAAAATTAAACATTTTGATTTCAGCACTGAGGTTCAAGGAGCAAACTTTACAACTGTAAATGGAAACCAAGCGTTTGTTCATTCCTTCCCCAAGCAGCTGGGGCTCCATGGTGTCACACCCTGAGCAGCAGGGTCCAGACTCTCTGCTCACATGGACTTTACGAGCTGGTGTGGGAAGAAGGGGCGAATACACTGGTGAGTGTATTGTAGTTTTAGGTTTGTGGCTGTGATTTAGTCTACAAGGAAATACGCATGCTCTGTGATGGTGAGTGATAGGGTCCACCTGGTTACGGGGGAGAGCTTCCCAGAGCGGGTGACCTGTAAACAGAAGCCTGAAGGATAAAATGAGAGACATGAAGGCAGACAAGACTCACTACCTGAGGTTCGCACCAAAATGCTTCCCATTTTCTCCAGAGTGAGAGGAGAGGGGTTTGGAGTTGATGCAGCCCTGAATAAAAGAATGCTGTTTGCAAACCTTGATCCTATCAGTGGAAACAAAAAGGGAACCTGAGTGCAATGGAACCTTAGCCTGGCCTGTGTGCTGTTGCGAAGTTTCTCTTCCTTCCTTGCCTTCTGTTTGATGAAGAACTGCTTTCTCAGACCACACACCATGCTCAGAGGTTGAACTCTCAACATCAGGGTTCACCTGCCTACTTCAAACACCTTTGGCAAGAGAGGTCCTCAGGGACCCAGCGCTCAGGTCCTGAACTGGGGCAAGGTGGGCAGGCTGCTTTCCACAAGGACAGGACACAGGGACCATGACCACAAGCACCCTCACTGCCAGCCCTCAGTTGCCACCGCTGGGAATGGGTGCACCCCAAATGCCGGTGATGTCACCCATCCCTCGGACTCTGGGACCAAGAGCCATGGTCCAGCCATCACCAAGCACCTTGAGGAGTGTTCCTGAAAATGCAGTTTCTGTGAAACAGAGCCAGAGACACTGTGAGGACTAAGGTGGAGTGGTTGGCAAGCACCATCCCCAGACTTGGCTTTACACCAACCACGCATCTGCTTATGGGTGTGTGGGTCCCCGGTTGCCCGTGCCCTCCCTTCCTCCCTTCCTCCCTTCCTCCCTTCCTCCCTCCCTCTCCTGCACACCCACTTGCAGCTCATGCCAACAGAGGAGCAGGGAGGCCTCCGGTAGCTTCCCAGTCTCAGAACTTTGTCTAGGAAGAAAACAGCAGATGAATGAAAAATTCCTGAGACTGCTTCCGGCCCAGGGTCTGACACTGAACTCAAGTGAAGAAAGATAAAGTTGACAGAAAGTCCAGGTGTGACCCAGAGCATGTGGTTGAATCATGTCAGGGGCAGAAACGGGGCGGGGGGTGGGGGTAGGGACTGCACAGCTGCCACCCCAACTCTAGATGTGATCGCTCCAGCAAGGGTCCTGAGAGACCTGCATGCACACTGGGACATCAAAATCTGACAGCAGATGGTTTCCTGAGAGACAAAAGACAGCAAGCCTGGGTGCCAAGGGCTGGATTCTGGTGTGATTTAGTGGCAAACTATGAGCTTGTCACTAACACTGCCATACTGGTGGCCTTGTAGAAGCCTCACTGGAAACACCAATTCTGATGGGAGTGCCAACTGCTTCCCATGGTAGCCCTGCAGTTACACAGTGATGCGCCCCGTTCTTTGCAGTTAATGCTAATTTCTGAACCTCCTTGGTCCATATCTCACCATCTAGGTGGTGGCACTCCATGGTCTAGCACAGTGGTTCTCAACCTTTCTAATGCCGTGACCCCACAATACAGTTCCTCATGTTGCGGTGACCCCAAACCAAAAAATACTTTTGGTGGCTACTTCAAAACTGTAATTTTGCTACAGTTATGATTTGGAATGGCTTTAGGCGACCCCTGTGTTTTGGTCGTTCGACCCCCACCAGGGTCGAGACCTATAGGTTGAGAACCATTGGTCTAGCAGCTAAGCCAACCAAGCTGCAGGACTTTTTTAGCCCAGTGAAGCCAATGGGAGAATGATGCATGGCTCAGGAGCACATAGAACTAGGAAAAACCTAACGCCACTCCAGGGCTCCTGAGGCCTGCAGCCGTGGCCTCGTGTGCTGGCAGCACACTCCCAGGGCACTCCATTGGGACCAGCTTTCCGCTCTCCACCAGCGCGGGAAATTTACATTTGTGCAGCCAGACTCAGGGGTTTCATCGAAGGCAGCTCGTTAGATGTGTGCAGTAAGTGTATATGGTTAGAAAATAATAACAGACAGCATTAAAAGTGGTTTAACATGCCCCACGAGGCAAGCCCAACACCACAACTTTCTCCAACTGTGGAAGGAAAAACAACCCGAGCCAGAGTTTCGCTTTTGGGATGTATCGACGGCTCTGCACCATATCCCCCTGGATACTTACAAGCATGTTGACCATAATGAAAATGGAGTTGTCCAAACCTTTCAGTGTAAAACTCAGGAATATAATATTGATGACCTTGGGAAGTGCTATAATTCAATATACATCCCATTGGCCACCCTGGAATTTATCTGCTGGTGTTCTTACTCCTGTAAGAAGCAGTCTCAAAAGTTCTTATTGTACTCTGGAATCATGTGCAAAACCCCTCTACTCAAATGCACTTCTGGTTTCTGCAGTTTTTATGCCTAAGACGTGGTGCTGCTGGGATCCTGTCACCCAATTTCTCTCTCCAGGGGTTTATCACTTAAGGACCACAGCTGGCACTTGAGGGGACCAGACACACCTCGAAACTGGGGGTAAATCACATGCACCCAGTTGAATAGTCTTATGAAAGCTGTCGCATTACAGGAAACTGGAGGCGCCCGACCCAGTCCAGTGTGCACGTTGGCACTTGTTTGGAGAAAGAGGTCTACAGCTTCTAGCAGATCCTGCAAAGTGTGCATGGTTCAAAAAAGGAAATAGAACTCCACAACTCTATGTTACTGGGGACTCACTCAGGGCCTTTGCTCTGCTTACATCCTCGGTTCTTTTATTAATCATCTTATTCTGAGCCTGGATCTTGCTAAGTTCACTGAGCTGCCTAAGCTGGACTCGAACTGTCCGTACTCCTGACTCAGCCCCCCAAGGTGCTGGCTTACAGGGGCGCCGCCACACTCAGTGTAGTGCTCCACAATATTTAATAAGTAGCTATTGGTGAGAGGGTAGCACTGCCTAGGTAGAACGTTCAGATTTATCAGAAAGCATTTTACATTTTCTTTCCATCCTTAAAGAAAAGATACATAAAACATCCCCCAGATAGGAATGCAAGTAGAAACCGAATCACTCCAACTCTCCCACTCCCTCACTCATAACTAAAAGGGGATGACAGAAATAGACAAAACTGTTCCAAAAGCCACTAGCTCCATACAGGAGTTGGGGTGACCCCAGCAAGCCATGGAGTGGGCTGCCGTTCCCAGGAGCAGCAAGCACCGTCCCATGACCTCGCCTCATTGCCTGAGACCCAGTTCTGCATCAGGTGGAGGGAGCCTTTGGGGCAGACTGCAGCTCAGAGGCTGCTCCACATAGGAACTTGCCACCTGTCACCAGAGAGACCCCCAGGGGCTGGGTGACCTTCAGAGCTTGCTGTCTCAGCAGAAAAACATCAGCCGAGCAGAGAGGCACATTCCCTCCTGCAGAGCCCTGCTCCTCCCACAGCCCGCTGGGGTAAGGGTGGTGCCATAGCCTGGCTCACCAGCCACGGACCTGCTGGGGGCCCAGTGTCCCTCAGACCCCACCCTGTCACCCAGAGCACCCAGAGAGCAGACTGCAGCTCCTCAGGACCCTGCTGACCACTGGTGGCACAGAACCCTTGCCATCAGGTTCCCTCTCCGGCCTCTGCTGCAGTGGCAGCTCTGCCCAGCCCACCTTCCTCCCCCTGCACATTCCTTCTTCCAGAAATCTTCCCTGACTGCTTCCTGCTCCCCTCTTTCTGGTACTAGCCACAGCAGGGAGTGAGTCCTGTGGCAGGATTGTGAGCCTTCATGATAGTTTGTTTCACTAAACTTTTTGTGTTTTTAAAATTTTTTTATTGGTATATTTTAAATATACACAATAATCACATTCATCATAGGGATTTATACCGGCACGTACTGTGCTGTATCTTCTTCATTTCTTCCCATCCCTCACCTCTCCCTTCACACCCTCTTCCCCTTCCTTATTTACAGAAGCTTTATTTCTATTTTTTTCCTTCTCTTCTCTTTTTCTTGTCCCTTTTCCCCTTTCCCTCTCCCGCTCCTTTATTCCACTCCCCTGTTGAACATTTTCTTCCAGTTTAACAATATCCCTTGCATATTTCAGTCTTTATTTATATTTTTGGTTGCTTTCACTGGAGAAACAATGCAGTATTTAAGCATGTGTGTTCAGTTTCTTACATGTAAGAGTATGGTCCCAAGCTGCTTCTATTTAGCTAGAAATATCTCAAGAATATAGTTCTTCCTGGAAGAGAAGTACTCCATTATATAAATAAAACCCCACATCTTCTTTAGCCATTCACCAGCTGATGGGCATCTGGGATGTTTCCAAGAGTTAGCTACCACACACAGAGCCCTAATAAACAAGGATGTGCACACAGCATTGTGGTATGAGGATTCTGATTCTTTCAAAAAGATACCAAGAAGAGGAACAGCTAGGTTGAAAAGAACTTTCAGTTTTAGCTTTCTGAGGCATCTCCACCCTGATCTCCATGCCGGTTGCACCAGCCTGCACTCCCACCACCAGTGCAGAAGGGCTCCTTTGCCCCCACAGCCACTCCACCATTGTTATTGGCTGGCTTCTTGGTGACCGCCACTCTCTCTGGAGTGAGATGGAATCTCAGCATTGTTTTAATTCATAGCTCTCAAATGACAGGTGATATGGAGCACTATTTCAAATATTTATTTGCTGTTTTGACTTCCTCATCTAAGAAGTCCATTCATTTCAGATGCCTGTTTTTTCGATTGGGTCTTTAAATTTGGGGGAAATTAAAAATCGAAAGGTATAACTCAGTTAAATGGAAAGAGGGAGCTAAGGATTAAACGATGAAGGGAGAGCATGGCGAAAAGTTAGGAATATGGCAGGGGCAGAACCATTCATTTATATAAACAAATGTTTATATAACCTGTGTTTAATTGTTTGCCTTATTTGGTGGATTATTTCCATTCTCCTTTATGGAGTGGTGGTCGTTTTGATCCCTCTCTAGAATATCTTTTAGTAAACTGTGCAGGGTTGCTTTTGTCACCATGAAATTCTTTAGTTGTTCTTTGTCCTAGAAGTATTTCACTCCTCCTTTGAACTTCAAAGAGAGTTTTTCAGGGCATATCAGTCAGGGTTGGAATTTGTTTTCTTACAAGATCTGAAGTACTTTGCTCTGTGCTCTTCTTGACTTATTGGTTTGTAAAGAGAAATCTGCCATTATTCTCATGGGTTTTTCTTTAAATGTGATCTGTTTCTTTTCTCTAACCACTTTTAGTATACTGTTCCCATGCTGAATTTCTGGGATCTTGATTATTATATGTCTGGTTGTGGTTTTAATTGGGTTGATGTTATTTGGAGTTCTATATGCTTTGGTTATCTGAATGTCAAATTGTTTCCCCATATTTGGGAAGTTTTCTGCTGTTACTTCTGCTTATACTTTTTTATATCATTTGTATTGACTCCTTTTTCATTGATGCCTATTAATCTCATGTTCTTCATCTTTGCATCATCTTGCAGATGTTGAATTATTTTTTTTCTTGCGTACTAGTTGTTTTAAAGAGATTTTTTTTTTTTAACCTATTCACTAGTTGCAATGGTGTCGTTAAGGTCTGAAAGTCTATTTTCACTTTCACTGAAATTGTTTTCCCTGCTTGTGATTGAGGTTTTAAGTTCCTGTATAGCACTTTGAATCTGCTTCATATATTCTATTACTTTCCTATATTGCTCATTCAAGGATTCCATCATTTTTCTATTCTCTATTTTTTTAATCAGTGTCTTCTTTAGAAGTACTTAGTACTTCTTTTATTATAGGTACTATTTCTTTTTTTTTTTTTTACTTCAGAAATTATTTCTGATCTGATTTCCTCTATGCCTTTCTGAAGTTGTTTCTTTGCTTCAGATGCTATTATTTCAGAGATTTCAAGTGTGTGATTTCTAATTTCTTCTATACTATTGTCTCCTGCATTTGTTCTGGATGGGTTCAGGGTCTGAGAGCATGTTTTGCTACTTCTCTTTGTCATTTTATATAGCCCTGCCTTTTTACCTTTGGTGTAGAGCTTTGGTAGAGTTCTTACCTTAGCACCAGGTCCAGGTCTACCAAGTTCAAAGTCGTCCAGGTGGGTGTGGCTTGGATCTGGCTGCAGCCCTTAAAGGTGAGCTGGCTATGCCACTCTGGCAAGATGTTCTGCTCCTGGAACAGCTGGGTGGGTCTTGTCTCTAGTCTCTCTGCCGGGAGCTCTGTAGCAATTTTCCACACTAGGCCTGTCTGATGGATGAAGTTCCACTCACACGCTGGGCTTTGTTTCTGGGTCCAATGATTTTCCAGGGGCCCAGGGTGGTCTCACTCACATGCCGGGGCTGGTTGCTGAGTAATGAGTTTCCAGCGGACCCCTCAATTCCTTTTTACTTCTTTATATATTCTAGATTTTAGTCCTTTGTCTCAAGAATAACTGACAAAAAATATTTCCCACTTGTGGTTGTTTCTTAATTCTGTTGTTGGTTTCTTTTTCTGTGCAAAAGCTTTTTAATAAGGTAAGACCTCAGTTGTTGAGTCTATGTGATAGTTTCTGTGGGACTGGGTTTTGTCCATGAAGTCTTTGACCATACTAAAATCTGCCTATTCTCTCTTCCAGCAGATTTTTTTTTCTTCCAGCAGATTTAGTGTTTCTATTTTAATATTTAAATCTTGAATCCATTTCGGTTTTAGTGTAGCACATGGTGAACACATGGTGATCAATATGTAGCCCATGTTAATCTTTAGCACATAGGGAGCCAGTTTTTCCAACACTACTTAATAAAGAGGTTATCTTTCTTTCAGTGAATATGCCTGACTCCTTTGCCAAAGATAAGGTGACCAGGGGCTGGCAAGATAGCTCAGTGGACTAAGCACCTGCTTAGGCAAGCACAGGGTTTGATGCCCATCACCACGTGCTGTGCTAGTCCTGAACCTGTGCACGCTGAGCCAGCCATGTCCAGGAAAGGGGGGACCACTAAGACCCCAAGCTGCATAGTGAGACCTGTACTGGGGGCAAAAAAGATAAGGTGGCTGAGGCCTAGAATAATTTGTGATTATAGTGCTGGCCAGTTTGCTCAGCAGACTGCTGAGGCAAATAGAGAGGCCATGGTTCAATCCCTGGCATGCCATGCCAACCCTGCCCCCAGGGCATGCTGAGACTGCAATTGAGTCTAGGCATGGTGGTGGACACCTATAATCCAAGCACTTCAGAGGCTGAAAACATAACGATTACTATGAGTTTGATCTATGTAGCAAGACCCTGCAGACCCTGTACTAAATACATTTTTAAACTGTGATTGCATAAAGTACTTAAGTATGAATGAGTAACAATGAAAAAAGACCTGCCTGTAGGTTAATCTGAATCTCCAAGCGATGACACCATTCATTCACTTTGCTTGCGGCATAACCAATGACTCTTGACTCCTTGAATCAAGCATGCTTATTCTGAATCCTGGCGCTCTGATCATTAAAGCAGCATTGGGAAAAGTTTCCCTTCCAGTCAGTTTTCTTTTTTTTTTTTTTTTTTTTTTTTTTTTTTTTTTTTTTTTTTTTTTTTTTTTTTTTTTTTTTTTTTTTTTTTTTTTTGTCTTTTTGAGACAGGGTCTCGCTATGCAGTTGAGGCTGGTCCTGCACTCGCTTTTGTAGCCCAGGCTGGTCTCGAACTCGCACCAATCCTCCTGCCTCAGCCTCCCGAGTGCTGGGATTACAGGCGTGAGCCACCACGCCCGGCT
>PVJA010010789.1:2500-45248 GCA_004027025.1 Myocastor coypus
AATTTATGGAATTCCTTAGGGATTTGTGGAGAGGCTTTCTTACTTTGTTTCATATAAGTCTAAAAGTTACCAGAAAGAAAAGTTCTCTTCTTTTCTCTTGCCTCTTTTCTATCTTCTTTCTCTTTCTTTCTTTCTTTCTTTCTTTCTTTCTTTCTTTCTTTCTTTCTTTCTTTCTTTCTTTCCCTGGCAGTGAAGATTGAATTTAGGCCCTTCCCACTGAGCTATATTGCCAGGGCTAGACTTGGAATATGAGATCTCTCGTCTCAGTCTTTCAGAGTGCTAGGATTGCAGGCATGTGCCATCAGGCCTAGTCTCATCTTCTTCTAATAAAACTTTCCAACTTGTCCCTGTTATTCTCTAGAATATAATAGTAATAATAATAGAATATTCTCTAGAATATAACAGTACATAGTTGCTGAATTGAACAGACTTAAGTGTACCTAAGGTATTAGGGATAGGGGTGTAGATCAGTGCTAGAACACAGGCATGGCTGAGTTGGATCCCAGACACCATTTAGAGGAAAAGTATATGATGTCTTCATGATATAATGCTTACTTTCTCCAGACTCACTTTATACCACTCCCACTTTATCCTTCAATGAGTAACAGTACATAGTTTTCATTCAGTGCATCAAATATTTACTCAGCCACTGTGCCAGGCACACTGGTGTACCACTTTAAACAGCCCCATTTCTTTTCCTGCTATCCCTCGTCCTGGAAACCAACCAGTAAATACCATAATTCATGTGGCTCTCCTATTTTCTTACATTAGTTCCTTTACCTCTACAAGAAGGCACCCTGGAGATGGATGCGATGGTGTACGCCTGTAATCCCAGCACTCGCAAGGCTGAAGCAGGTTTGCTATGACTTTGAAGCCAGTCTGGGCTACACCAGGAGATTAAGGCCAGCCCGCAGTACCTAGTGAGACCCAGTCTCACCAAGCCGAAATAAAAAAAGGCAAGTTGATCTCATTAGCACTCAGCACTTGCCTGGCTGAGGCCTGATAACGTCAAAGTGAAGATACCTATGTTCAAACCTCCCCCTAAATACTTGCTAAGCCCTCAAGAGTGCAGAAATGGGGGTTTTTGTTCACCCACGTGTGAACAAAAGGGACCCAGCACAAAACCTAGAACAGAGCTAAAAACCCTAAAAGTAAATATGGAAATCAATAAGCACTCTTTAACACTTTGAAGTCTTTACAAGAGAGTTAAGGATTATGTCCATATTATATGAGAGAAAAAGAGGCTTGAAAAAGTTGAGAAACTTGCCCAAGGTTATACTGGTGTAGCCTGTGGTTACAGGAATTGTAAGAATGGCAGCACTAATTCTACATGATTAAGATGCCATCTCATCTGATAGTTTTCATTTTGCTTTTGCCAAGTGTTTTCTTCTCTAGGCGAAAGACTCCGTATCTATTAGAATTGAGGTAGGAGTTCTGAGCAACATAGTAGGTCCAGTGGGAAGGACGGTGATTTGAAATGGAACGGGGAAGCTACGGGTTCTGGCACGAAACAGCGAAGAATTTTGCCGGGGGAAGATCATGGTCATCTCTTAGGATCTTGAGACTTGTGGAGTTCGGTTGCTCACAGCTAGCTCGGCTTCGGGCCACTGTGTTGCCCACAGCTAAAATGCCTGCCAATAACTGCTCTTTGAGTGATTTATCCTTTTTAGTCTTTGCTATTTTCAGTAAAAACGACTGTCAATAAAATTTAGTAAAAGTTAGACTTTCTTACTAAGAAGGTAAAATAGAAAATGATTAACGCGTGATTTATAAAACGTTCGACCAAATTACTTCTTGCCCTTAACCAAAATGGTCACTAAAGGGTCTCCCAAGACTTGAAGCTTCTAGCCCTTAACTAAGATGGCACCCAAAAAGGAATATTGAAAATCAACTTGCCCTCTTTTCTGCCCTTAACAAACATGGCTTCCATAGCGTCGTTCACGTGACTCCCCCGAACTACGGCAAGAGAGAAGGGGTAGGAGGGCCCTTGAAAAGGGTGCGCGTTCCCGTGGCGGTGCACCGGGTAGGTTTCAGTCAGAGTCACTATGGCGGCTGGCGCTGGCAAGGTAAGCTGAGGCGGCGGCGTTGGTTGGGGAGGCAGGACCATTCGTAGCATCTTGGCTCCAAATCCCCAAAGCCTGAGTGAAGAGAGGTCGGCTGAGGTCGTGGCCAGTGGTCAGGGCGGGCGGGTGGCTGGCTGAGGGGCACTAGAGCTGAGGCGGGCGGGCACCGGCTCCTGACGGCCGTTTGTTTTGGTGTTTTTCCTACCAGGTCGGAAAGTTTCCTGCCTCGTCGGGCACAGCCTGAGCTCACCCCACTGGCCACGAGCAGTGGAGACTGCGGCGGACCCAGCCCAGGGCCTCCAGGCCTCTCCCTCAACCTCCGGGCCGGTCTCCCTCCCCCACCTCCGCGTCCTCCGGGAGCTGTGGCTGCCGCCCCTGCGATGCGACCCTCCGGGGGGCGACCCTGACCGGAGGCGACCCGAGCGCTGAGCTGCAGCGGGAGCCCGGGAGTCTCCGAATCAACTTCCCGCCGGGCCGGACTCCCGAACCTCCCGGGGGAGCGCCTGGTTCGTTTCGCACCGGCCTGCAGAGCCGGGTTCCCGCCCTGGTCGTGGGGACGCCCGCCAGGTGCCCCGGCGTTGCGACTCCGCCGCCGCTGCTGCGCCCCTGCCGGCCCGCAGTCCTCGCGCCTAGGAGGCCGCGGCGGCTCGAGCCTCGCCCGGGATCCCTGCCCGCTCGGGGCGGCCTCCGCGCAGCGGGGCAATGCCTACCGTCCGTCCGGCCCTCTAGACCCCTTCGCTTCTCACTTCTCCCAGCCCTTACCGGGCGGCGGCGGCGGCGGCGGCGGCGGCAGCAGCAGCAGCAGCAGCAGCAGCGGTTGCCCAGAGGCGCTCGGCTGCACCTTCCTTCTGCCCGGAAAGACCTTCCCGGCGGCACCGACCCGACCCGTCCTTCATGCTGCAGTGCCGCAACGTTTCCGCCACCGAGGGAGAGAAGCGGTTGCGATCTCAAACAAAACGGTGTGTGGCTCGTCTGCGTGGATACCTCCAGCCCCCAAACTGTCTTCCAGGAGTTCTGCCGGCCGAAGCTGCCCGATGTTTGAACCTTTTCTTCCCAAGGAAAATGGACTGAAAGCTGGCTGTTGGGGACGTTTTGTGATCAGAGAGTTGTGGTGTTTTAAAGGAGGTGATGGGGTTTACACTGACTTATCTTCCTACCCAAGTGGAGAGTTGTTAATGTTCCTTGGTTATGCTTAGACAATGTGCAGTTTGTTTTAATTTAAAAATTTTTTGGGGGATAGAAGTATATAGACTTGTGAAGAGCATTCCGAATCTGGAGGAACTCCTCATTGTCCTTGGTAGCCAAGACCAACCCAGTCTGTCCTCGATGCCGTCAGCCTTGGCCATCTTCACTTGTCGCCCAAACTCACACCCGTTTCAGGAGCGTCATGTCTACCTGGACGAGCCCATCAAAATCGGCCGCTCAGTGGCACGCTGTCGACCAGCGCAGAATAATGCTACCTTTGATTGCAAAGTGCTGTCAAGGAACCATGCTCTCGTCTGGTTTGATCACAAGACGGGCAAGGTAATGTCACCACGCTAACAAGTCTTTTTGTCTTTTCCATCTTGTCTGAGAAGCCTGAGGTATGCAGGATCCCAGGGTTTGCACCCAGAGAACACTTTCAGCAAGACCAGGGATCAACTTTTTTCTGTGCCTAATTCTAGTGAAAATTTAATTGAGTTGGTTGAATGGAAAACAGAGGCAGTATTGTAATTAAATGCCTCAGGAGGGCGATGGCGTCCTGATAACATGGTCATTCCCCGTGAAATCCCAAACCCTAATTCATTTTGGAAAACTAGATAGTGAAACTTGGCACCTTGCTTTCAGTCTTTTTAGAAAGGTGAATCTGCAGTTCAATGATTAAGCGAGTAGCAGTTCCCAAAGCAATTCAGAGAATCTGGCCAGTATTATTACACTGGGGCTCTAGTGCCTGGTAGTGAAATGTAGTTAATTGGTAGCTATTAGTTGAGTTCATTCAGGGCCTTTATAATAAGGATAAAGCTAATTTTTTGAAAGTTTTGGTGTGTATTTATATTTGCAGGAATAATTTGCAATCATTAAAAGTAATTTAGCGTGAACAACTGTTAACTTTGCATTTTCAAGTTTTGTTTATAGCTTTTTTTTTTTTGAGGCAGGATCTCACTGCAGTTCAGGCTGGCCTTGAACTCAACTCTAGCCTAGGCCAGCTTACTTGTAAGTTAGGTGAACATAGCAGCTGTTTTTGAAAATCAGGTTTTGATATTCCTTGCATCACTTATTAAATAAACAGTGGCTACTTAAAGGGTGATTTTCAAATATTAGTGTTAGAAAATGTTTTGAAATTATATCCAGTGCTGCCATTAATGCTACTTAAATATAATAGGATATTTTCAGTATAGCAAGTGTAGCTTTTTTTCTGTTTTCTGTTTTGTTTTTTTGTCTTTTTTGAGAAAAGATCTCACTATGTAGTTCAGGCTGGCCTTGAGCTCATTTTTGTAGTCCAGGCTGGTCTTGAACTCACATTGATCCTCTTGGCCTCAGTTTCCCAAGTGCTTGGATTACAGGTGTGTGCCACCACGCCCGGCAAATTATGAGTTTTTTGTTTTGTTTTGGTGGTACCAGAGATTGAACTCAGGACCTTATGCTTGCCAGGCAAGTACTTATTCCACTGAGCTATCTCCCTAGGCCCTTTTTTTTCTTCTTTTTGAGACAGGGTCTTGCCATGCAGTTCAGGCTGGCCTTGAGCTCACTTTTGTAGCCCAGGCTGGCCTCAAACTCGCACAGATCCTCCTGCCTCAGCTTCCCAAGGGCTGGGATTATAGGTGTGAGCCACCATGTCCAACTCAGAGTAGCATTTTTATGTTGATACTGTAATTTACTACACATGTCCTTACATTTAGGAGATGAGTAACATCCTTTTAGTTTTTAAACTCTTACTTGTGTGCAAAGTATACCAAAGAGCTTACCTTAGTGTGTAAACCTCAGGTTTTTTTTTTTTTTTTTTGTCTTTTTGAGACGGTCTCGCTATGCAGTTGAGGCTGGCCTTGAGCTCACTTTTTTAGCCCAGGCTGGTCTCGAACTCGCACCAATCCTCTTGCCTCAGCCTCCCGAGTGCTGGGATTACAGGCGTGAGCCACCACGCCTGGCAAAACCTCAGGTTTTAAAATACTTTAAAAAAAAAACAAAAACTTTTTTTTTTTTTTAAGAAGAAAAAAAAAAAGATAACTACTGAATCAATTCTAACTTAAAGTAAGTTATGTAAGACTAATAGAAATAGCTCAGGTTTCATCTCCTGACTTTTTGCCCCCGCTGAGCTAAATGATTAAGTCTTTCTTAAAAGGAAGAGTTTTAAAATTTGAGTGTGGTGATGCATGCCCATAATCCCACCAGTCTGGGAGGCTGAGGCAGGAGGATCCACGGGAGTTCAAGGCCAGCCTGTGCTACTTAGCAAAGTCAAACTTACCCTGAACTATTTAGTGAGACCCTGTCTCAAAAACAAAAACAGAAAACATACCAGAGTTTTAAGTCTTCAAGAGTAGTGAGTTTTTTTTGTCTTTTTGAGGTAGGTCTTGCTATGCAGTTCAGACTGTCCTTCAGCTCATTTTTGTAGCCCAGGCTGGTCTTGAACTCACACTGATCCTCCTGCCTCAGCTGCCCAAATGCTAGAGTAGTGTTTTGAAGTGAAAGAAACTTGAACCTCAAGATAGAGAAACCTGCATTTCTACAGTTACTGAATTAAGGAATTATTATATAAATTATCTTTTGAGAAAGGGAAGATTGCCTAAGTACTATGCTTGTGTAATATCTATAACCTATTTCGAGTGTAGGCTGAGAATTGAAAAGTATGTTAATTTTTCTCTATAACTCCAGGTGTTCATTTATCTGTGGAACAGAATCCTTTTCTCCTTGGAAACTGACTTTTGAGCGCCTCAAAGATTTTGTAGATTACTTATAATCCTTTAAAATGAATATTCATAGAACTTACCTTTCCACTTATCAGTTAACTACTGGTGCCTCAACTCAGCAAACTTATATTTTTGCCTTTTTATGTTTTTGGGGTAACAGGTCACCTAATAGTACGTAGGTTCACTTACAATAGAATTGGGTAATAGATTTACTTACAGTACACAATTTGCAAGTGTACCTTCTTTGGTTCAGCAATTAAAGGAGACTCGTTCTGCTTTTTTTTTAAATTTTAAGAAGCGCTTACATGCATAGTATATTATACTTGGTGGTACTGCCTAACAGGTTATTTTGAAGTAACTAGGAATAGATAAATATTAATGTTTAGCTATGAGTTTAGATGACATGTTAACATTTTGGGTGAAATTTATAATTTAGAAAAACTTATTGTGAGCTGGGTGTGGTGGCCCATGCCTGTAATCCCAGCACTGGGGAGGCTGAGACAGGAGGATCAATGTGAGTTTGAGACCAGCCTCAGCTACAAAAGCGAGCTCAAGGCCAGGCTGAACTGCATAGCGAGACCCTGTCTTAAAAAGACAAAAAGAAAAAGAAAAAAAGAAAAACTTACGTTTGGGCTGGTGGATATAGCTCAGTGGTAGAGTGTTTGCCTTACCTATGCAGGCCTTGAGTTTGATTCCTAGCATCACAAGTAAAGAAGAAGAGGAAAAACTTACATTTTCAGGATAGACTGATTTATTTTTTTTTTGAGACAGGGTCTCTTTTTTTTTTTTTGCTTTTTGAGACAGGGTCTCACTGTGCAGTTCAGGCTAGCTTTGAGCTCACTTTTGTAGCCCAGGCTAGTCTCGAACTCACAACGATCCTCCTGCCTCAGCCTCCCAAGTGCTGGGATTACAGGCATGAGCCACCACTCCTGGTCTCGCTGTGCAGTTCAGGCTGGCCTTGAGCTCACTTTTATAGCCCAGGCTGGTCTCGAACTCGCACCGATCCTCCTGCCTCAGCCTCCCGAGTGCTGGGATTACAGACGTGCGCCACCATGCCCGGCTTTTTTGTGTCTTTTTTGAGACAGAGTCTTACTATGCAGTTCAAGCTGGCCTTGAGCTCACTTTTGTAGCTCAGGCTGGTCTCGCACCAGTCTTCCTGCCTCAGCCTCCTGAGTGCTGGGATTACAGACATGCACCACCATGCCCGGCTTAGACTGATTTATTTGTATTCTTTTTTTTTTTGTGGGACCAGGGTTCGAACTCACGACCTTGCACTTGCCCAGCAGGCACTTGTGCCTCGGAGCTATCTCCCCAGCCCCTGTATTCTTTTTTTTTTTAAACACTATATGTATGTATGTACATATGTATGTTACAGCCCACTCAGCCTGCCCTGGGGTTGGGGCTGGCACAGCATGTGGTAGTCTTGGTCCCTGCGGGTGCCAAAGCTTAACCTAAGCAGGTGCTTTAGACCACTGAGCCATCTCCCCGGCCCTATTTCTATTATTTTTTCTCTCTTTGGCCAGCTAAAATAACAATTATAATATTAGGCTGTTACTTTATGTAAACATATAATTAATAATTATTGTTCCAACTAATATAGTTAAAACAACCTCAGATCTTACCATATAATCAACTTGTTTTATGAATTAACTTTTATTTGTATGTGTTTGTGTGGTACTCGGGGTCAAACTCAATGCTTTGTGCATGTAAGGCAAGAACTCTACCACTGAGCCACATCCCCATCCCAAGATTTAACTATTTGAGAAGGCTTTTTTTTGGCTGTCTCAGGCTGCCGTAAGGGTGGGTCTGGGGAATCAGAAACACTGTCCCTGGTGCCTGACTGGGATTGCCTGCACAGCCATTTAAACCATTGAGTTAACTCACTTAAATCACTGAGCTAACCCGAAAGCCCCCACTCCGGAGTTAATTATTTGAAAGTTTTGAATGGACAGATAGTTTTTTGTTGTGCAACAATATGTGCCAGACACTGAAAGGTACTAAAGAAAATACCAATTTGTTTTTTTTTTTTTTTTTTTTTTTTTTTATTTATTATTTTTATTCTTGTTTCAGAACCTTTGTTTGTTTATTCACTCATTTTTATGGCCGGCTCAGCCCGCCCCGAGGTCAGGGCTGGCGCAGCATGTGGTGCCGGGGATCGAACCGCGGTCCCTGAAGCCGCCCAAGCTTCCCCAAGCAGGCGCTTTAGACCACTGAGCTATCCCGCCGGGCCCCGAAAATACCAATTTGAACAAATATCGTGCGTTGTTTTCTATGTGAAATGTATAGTTTGGACATTTTTTACTGAAATTGGCTTGTTTTATTTTTGTCTTTTTGAGACAGGGTTTCACTATGCAGTTCAGGCTGGCCTTCAGCTCACTTTTTGTAGTCTAGGCTGGTCTCGAACTCACATCGATCCTCCTGCCTCAGCCTCCCAAGTGCTGGGATTACAAGTGTGTGCCACCATGCCTAGCTTTATTTTATCTTTTTTAATTTCTATTTTGCTTTTTATTATGGCCACCTCAGCCTCCCTGGGGGGGGGTGAGGCTGGCGCAGCATGTGGTGCTGGGGATTGAACCGTGGTCCCTGAGGTTGCCTAAGCTTGCCTAAGCAGGTGCTTTAGATCATTGAGCCATCTCTCCTACCCTGAAGTTGGCTTATAATGGAAGAAAACAATTCCTGTATATCACAGAAAGAATCTCTTTCTGTGAGTATTAGGCAAGCTGTTTCTTAAACATCTTTTTTTCTTATTTGTTTTTTTTGAGACAGGGTCTTACTGTGTGGTCCAGGCTGGCCTTGAACTTACTTACATTGAGCAGCATGGCCTTGAACTCAGGACCTCAGCCCACAGTGCTAGTATTATAGGCATGTGCCATCATGCCTGGCTGTTTTTAAACATTTCTAAGGTGCCAATTTTCTCATATGGAAATAATTATGGTACGTAGTAGTGTGTGTGTGGTCTAACCTAGGGTCTTGACCATGCTAAGCACCTATGCTTTAGCTAAGTTATACCTTGTAGTTCCCCCACTTTATTGTTCTGAAGATGGAGATAATGTAGTAAATCACTCAGTACTGTGTACTCTTTTTAACATCTTTTTCTTTCTTTTTTTTTTGAGATAGGATTCCACTATGTAGTTCAGGCTGGCCTTGAACTGACCTTGTAGTCCAGAGTGGCCTCAAACTTGCATCGATCCTGTCTTATCCTCCTGAGTATTTGTATCACAGTTGTGTGCCATCATGCCTGGCTTTTTTTTTTTTTTTTTTTGAGTCAGGGTCTTACTATTTGGTACAGACTGGTCTTGAAATGACTTATATAGCCCAGGCTGGCCTCAAACTCATGGCACTCATCCTTCCTCAGCTTCCTGATTGTTGGGATAATACTCCTGGCTTGTGCACTTGGCTCTTAATTAAGGACTCAGTACTTGGGAAAGGCATTTGTGGTGGAAGAAGAACTATCTAGGAGGGCGTGGTGGCCCACGCCTGTAATCCCAGCACTTGAGAGGCTGAGGCAGGAGGATCAGTCAGTATGAGTTCGAGACCAGCCTGGGCTACAAAAGTGAGCTCAAGGCCAGCCTGAACTGCATAATGAGACCCTGTCTCAAAAAAAAAAAAAAAGAACTATCTAGGAGTTTTACATTTGTAGTTATAGTGGAGTGTTAAGGTAGTAAGAAATTAAATTCTTTTTTAAAAAAAAGCTTCCTAAACTTTTATTTGTTTATACATTTATGTTATGGCCCCCTCAGCCTGCCCTGGGAGTAGGGCTTGCACAGCATGTGGTGCCAGGGATCAAACCTCAGTCCCTGCCTTTCCCTAAGCAGGTGCTTTAGACCTCTGAGCTATCTCGCCAGCCCTAAGGTGACACTTTTTTTTTCTCTTTGTCTTTTTGAGACAGGGTCTCACTATGTATGTAGTTCAGGCTGGCCTTGAGTTCACTTTTGTAGCCCAGGCTGGTCTCAAACTCACACTGATCCTCCTACCTCAGCACCCCAAGTGCTGGGATTACAGGTGTACACCACCACGCCCGGCAAGGTGACAGTTTTTAATAGGCTTTTGGGTTTTTTTTTTTTTTTTTGTAGTGGTACCGGGGATTGAACTCAGGACCCTGTGTTTGCCGGGAAAGCTCTTGTTCTCCTGAGCCATCTCCCCAGGCCCAAAGGTGACACTTTTTAATGCTGAGTTAATGGAATGTCTTACTGTACTTAAATCTGCATATTGGAGCATGATGGGTTTGTCACAAGGTAAAGTTTAATACTCTTTCCTAAATCATCTTCTCAGGGTTTTAACAGTTCCCTTGTTTGGATGCTGGCCCTGTATGTCATCCTTAGCTCTTTTTTGTAATCCAAACTGTTTGACTCAGATACCAGCAAATAATAAAATGCTTATTAATTTTTCAGTCAGTAGTCTAGTCCCTCACTGCAGTTTATTTAATAATCATTGTCTGCAGCCAATCTCACTTTTTGCCTAAATTAAGTATATAAGTTTGAGTACTGCTTTAGCAGTACTGCTGAAGGTAGTAGTGGTGAGGGGGCAGGAATTTGGAAGAAGTGCTTTTTTTTTTTTTTAAGATTGTATATATTGGATCAAGAGGCTAGTTATACGCTGTGAAAACAGTTAATTGTTATGTGTATCTAAATGACACAAGAATCAGGTGTTTGAATTAGACTTTAAAATTGGTATGCAAGTAGGGGATACTGCTCAGCTATACAGTATCTGTTGGACAAGTGCAAGGTCTAGTTTGATTCCCAGTGCCAAAAAAATAAATACAATAAGATAAAACCAGTGTGGAAAGACAGATGTGGTGCACAACTATAATTCCTGCACTTAGAAAGTTGAGGCAGAAGGATCACTGTGAGTTTGAGGCCACTATATAAGACCCTGTCTCAAAACAAAATAGAAAACCTAAAATAAAACAATAAAAAATTGGTATAGATAGGTTTAAGTTAGGACAAGTTTATTTTTCAGGTTTTTTCGGAAGATTTGGGTGAAGTAAAATGAAATCAGAAATATTTTTTAATTAATTATTTATATATTTAATGTTATGGCCGGCTCAGCCTGCCCTGGGGGTGGGGCTGGCACAGCATATGGTGCCTGGGATCAAACTGAGGTCCCTGCAGTTTCCTAAGCTTGCCTAAGCAGGTGCTTTAGGCTGCTGAGCCATCTCATTGGCCCCCAGAAAATTTTTTTAAAAACATCTTTTATTTATTTATTTGTTTGTTTGGTACAGAGTCCCACACCGCTTAGGGCCAACATTGCATGTGGTACCAGGAATCAAACCCAGGTCGTTGCACTTACCAGCTAGGCTCTTAGACTGCTGAGCTATCAACCCAGTTCCAGAAAATTTTGAATGAGCTCCCTAATGCTGAGGACACAAATTCTACTTAATTAATCGGAGGGTTCTTTCTTTCTTTCTTTCTTTCTTTCTTTCTTTTTTTCTCTCTTTCTCTCTCTCTCTCTCTCTCTCTCTCTCTCTCTCTCTCTCTTTCTATTGGTGGTTTCAGGGATTGAAGTCAGGACCTTGTGCTTGCCCGGCAAACACTTATTCCACTGAGCTATTTCCCTGGCCCCTGGAGAGTTCTTTTTCGAGAGTACCCTTGAGCTCAATTTCTAGCTCAGGCTGGTCTCAAACTCACAGTGATCTTCCTGCCTCAGCCTTCCGAGTGCTTAGATTACAGCTATGCACTGTGATGTTAGGCCTTTGTGTTTATTTTAACAGATAGGTAATGTTCTGTTGACTGAAGTAAAAAGGCCATTAAGTTTTTTTTTTTTTTTTTTTTTTTGTCTTTTTGAGACAGGGTCTTGCTATGCAGTTGAGGCTGGCCTTGAGCTCACTTTTGTAGCCCAGGCTGGTCTTGAACTCGCACCAATCCTCCTGCCTCAGCCTCCCGAGTGCTGGGATTACAGGCGTGAGCCCCCACGCCCGGCTAGGCCATTAAGTTTTTGTGGAAGTAATTTATGTGACATACATTATTGTTATTTTTTTAATGTATTTTGTACAAGGTCTACAGGGTCTACAGAAGCTTACTATGTAGATCATGCCCAGTGTCAATTGCCATCTCAGCATGTGTTGGGATGGGGTGGGGCTGGCACAGTGTGGGCCTGGAGATTAAACGACAGCATTTTTTTTTTAAATTTTATTTTATTTTTTTCTTGTTTCAGAACCTTTTGTTGTTTATTTACTCATTTTTATGGCCGGCTCAGCCTGCCCCGAGGGCAGGGCTGGCGCAGCATGTGGTGCCGGGGATCGAACCTTGGTCCCTGAAGCCGCCCAAGCTTTCCTGAGCAGGCGCTTTAAACCACTGAGCCAACCCGCCAGGCCCCGACAGCATTTTTAAGACACATTAATGTCAATATGTAGAGAGCAGACTTGGTGTGGTGGCACATGTCTATAATCCTAGTGCTGGGGAGGCTGAAAACAGGAGGTTCCCTAATAGGTTGTAGGGCTGGGAATGTAGCTCAGTAGTGGAGCACTTATGTAGCCTACATGAGGTTTTGGGTTATATCCTTAGTACATTTAGTGTTTTTTTTTTTTTTGTTTGTTTGTTTTTTTTGTTTTTTAACTTTATGTATTTCTGTTATGGCCGGCTCAGCCTGCCCTGGGGGTGGGGCTGGCAGAGCATGTGGTGCTGGGGATTGAACTGAAGTCCCTGTGGTTGTCTAAGCTTGCCTAAGCAGATGCTTTGGACCGCTGAGCTATCTTGCCAACTCTATCCTTAGTACATTTTTTTATTTTTATTTTTATTTTTATTTATTTTTTTTTTTAAATTTTTATTTATTTATTTTTTTCTTGTTTCAGAACCTTTGTTTGTTTATTCACTCATTTTCATGGCCTGCTCAGCCCGCCCCGAGGGCAGGGCTGGCGCAGCATGTGGTGCCGGGGATCGAACCGCAGTCCCTGAAGCCGCCCAAGCTTTCCCAAGCAGGCGTTTTAGACCACTGACCCATCCCGCCAGGCCCCTATCCTTAGCACATTTAATAAAAAAGGTTTTGTATTCAAAGCACGTGTATTTCTTTACATCTTTTTAAAATACTAGTAGAGGTGATGAAATATTTTAACTTATTTGAGAGTAATTTAACATAGTTGAGATGCTATATACATTTGAACTATCTTTTCATCATTTAGACTTGACTTTACTCCTGAGATTAAATTCACTTTTTACTTTTCTGAGACTTTTTTTTTTTTTTTGTCTTTTTGAGACAGGGTCTCACTATGCAGTTGAAGCAGGACTTGAGCTCACTTTTGTAGCCCAGGCTGGTCTCGAACTCACACTGATCCTCCTGCTTCAGCCTCCCAAGTGCTGGGATTACAGGTGTGAGCCACCACGCCTGGCTTCTATTTCTGAGACTTCTATTTGGTTTTCTTAAGCAGTATTTATGTTAGAGTTTAGTATCTTTTCTCTTTGGTAAATAGAGTATGTGTCATTTAAGATTTTGATACGTACTTAAATCAAGAAAAGTGGCATTTAGTAGCTGCTAAATGTTCTTAGTACTCCTTCCAGGGGCTCATACTTCTCTTACGGTATTGTACATCCCTGCTCAAAAATCTCATTGTTCCATTTACTTTTTTAAAAAAATCATTCGTTCATTCATTCATTCATTCATTCATTCATTTGATACAAGATCTTGCTATGCAGCTCAGACTTACAGTGATCCTTCTGTCTCAGCCTTCCCAGACTGATATTATAGGATTACACCACCATACCTCATTTCCTTGGCTAGCATGGTGCACCCATATTTTTCTGGGGCTGGTATGGCATGAGGTAATGGGATTCAAGCCAGCGTCCTTGTGCTGGGCTGGTGCTTAGACTTATAAGCTATGTTCCCAGCCCCCATTTACTGTTAATACTAAAACTTGTCTCTCATTTGCTTTTTCCAACTTCATCTTTTTTGTGTGTGTGTGGTATTGGGGGTTAAATACCTTCACTTGCCAGGCAAGCGCTTATTCTACTGAGCTATCTCCCCAGCCCTCCAACTTCATCTTTTATGACTTTTTTTCATCCCACGTTCTATCTGCTAGCTATATGACAGAGCTCTCTGTTGCTGGAACAAGTATCGCTTTGCTAGTTTATCTTCCAGAGTAAAGATACCTTCATCTTTTTTTTTTGGTCTTTTTGAAACTCGGTTTTACCATGTAGTTCAGGCTGATCTTGAACGCATAGTGATCTTTCTGCCTCAACTTCCCTATGATTATAGGTGATTACAGGTGTACGTAACCATGCCTGGCTGTTTTCACCATTTTGAAAGGTACTTTAAGCTCTTGTTTTTTGTTGCATACTGAAAGAATACAAGTTAATGATTGCTCTGAATTAGCTAACACTTTTTATGAATTTAACCTCTTCTACTCTACACAAACAAAATATTTCTTCTTAGGCTTGCAAGGCTCTTTATTTTTATTTTTTAAATGTATTTAGTATAGGGCCTTACAGGGTCTTACTACACAGATCAGACTGTAGTGATCTTCCTGTTTTCCCCAGGGTTGGGTATACAGGCATGTCCTCTTGCCCCCTGACTGAGTGCACCTGGGGGTGGTGCCGGGTAGCATGTGATGCCAGCATTGAATCCAGGTCCCTGCATTTGCCTAAGCAGGTGCTTAGTCTGCTGAACTATCTGCTTTTTTTTTTTTTTTTTTTTAAGAATTTTTTTTTTTTTTTTTTTTTTTTTTTTTTTTTTTTTTTTTTTTTTTTTTTTTTTTTTAAGAATTTTTTTATTATTTTTATTTATTTTATTTATTTTATTTTAATTTTTTTCTTGTTTCAGAACTTTTGTTTGTTTATTTGTTTTTATGGCTGGCTCAGCCTGCCCTGAGGGCAGGGCTGTTGCAGCATGTTGTGCCGGGGATCGAACCGGGATCCCTGCAGCCGCCTAAGCTTTGCTAAGCAGGCACTTTAGACCACTGAGCCATCCTGCTGGGCCCCTATCTGCTTTATCATCGTTGAAAAACTACTTTTTTTGTATATCCATCTTTAGAATCTCCTAAAGTACATTGTTTTGAATGTGTGAAACGTTTGAGTGTGTTAAAGGAACAATTTTTAAACTCATGTTTTGTCTATTATTATTATTTTGTATTTTAGGGACGGGTCTACAGCAGTGGTTCTCAACCTTTCTAATACCGTGACCCTGCAATACAGCTCCTCATATTGCGGTGACCCCAAATCAAAAAATAATTTTGGTGGCTACTTCAAAACTGCAATTTTGGGGCTGGGGAGATAGCTCCAAGGCACAAGTGCCTGCTGAGCAAGTGCAAGGTTGTGAGTTTGAACCCTGGTCCCACCAAAAAAAACTGCAATTTTGCTACAGTTATCATTTCCGATGGCTTAACGTGATCCCTGTGTTTTGGTCATTCGACCCCAGCTGGGGTCGCAACCCATAGGTTGAAAACCGCTGGTCTACAAGGTGTTTAGAGTCTCACTACTAGATTGAACTTGTAGTGATCCACCTGTTTACAGCCTCCCAAAAGCTAGGGTTGTCTAATATTAAGTTTCGCCTGAGCAAGAAAAATCAATATACTCGATCTGGAAGTTGAAGTTTAGGAAGTTAAAAGATAATCCAGTCAGTCAGTCGATCAGAAAGCATTCTCTGTGCCATAACAAACAACTTGAGATATGATGAAGATGCTAAGGTGTTACTTCATTTTTCAAGGAATTTATAGTTTAGCTTGGAAGTGTAAGCTGCCATAAAAATTTAGCTAAGAATTAAATTGTTTATGGAATTAAAAGTACCTCTAATGAAGATAGGTATGGCATGGTATGTGTGTCTAGGAAAGGAGACTAGAATTACAGCCCAAAGATTTAGGGTAGGATAGGTTGTGGTGGCACTTACCTGTAATCTTAGCTAGTACCATGTAGATTGCAGAAGAATTCGCATGAATTTGAGGTCAGTCCGAACTACATAGTGAGAGATTTTTTTTTTTTTTTTTCAAGACTGGGCATGACCTTGTACTTGCCAGGCAGGCAGTTGTGCCATGGAGCTCTCTCCCCGGCTCCATAGTGAGAGAATTGTTTTTAAAAAAGAAAAACAGGTGTCATTATATATAGGTCTGCATTTAAAAAGCATAAAATGAGAGTAGTCTGGATGCAGTTTAGACCAGAAAAGCATGTTTTGGTTGTTGTGCTCTACTTATTGTCTATAGCTGATTTAAGTGGAACAGTACTATTTTGAAAAGACATTGATAATAATTCACAAAATACAGGTTGGAAGACATGGAAGCTGGTCACAGTCATATCATGCCACAAAAGTGAGCCTCAGAGATTGCTGCCTCCTTTCTTAAGCACTAGATATCTGAGCTAGTAGTGTTGATATTTACTTGGTATAGAATGCCTTTAGTATCATTATTGCTGTCTCTAAAAATTGAGTGCTGGGGCCAGCAAGATAGCTCAGTGAACTGAAGTGCCTGCTTAGGCAAGCTTAGGCAAGCTCAGGGACCATGGTTTTATTCCCAGCGTCACTTGCCAGGGCAGCCTGGCCCACAGGGTGGGCTAAGACTGCCACAGAGTCCGAGCATAATAGGCATAGTCAGGTATGCCTATAATCTCAGCACTGGGGAGACTGCAAACAGGATAACTGAGTCCAAGCTGTGTAGTGAGACTGGGTGACAACCAAATAAATTATTAAAAAAAAAAAGAAAGCAAGTGCTGCTGATGCTGATTTGGTGTCAGAGGAATCTCTTTCCATTTTGTTCTTTTGTGACCCTATCTCCTGATATATGTAGCGGCTGATATGTTTTTTTTTTTTTTAATTTTTTTATTTTATTTATTTATTTATTTATTTATTTATTTATTTATTTATTTTTGCGGGACCAGGGTTCAAACTCACGACCTTGCACTTGCCAGGCAGGCACTTGTACCACGGAGCCATCTCCCCAGCCCCATGATATGTTTGACTGAGCCTATACTACATTGCCCATGACATAGTGTGTTAAATCAGCTTTCCATTGCTGTAACAAATACCTGAGGTAAATTAACTTATGGGGAAGAAAAGTTTTTTTTTCCTATTGGGGCTGGTTCGGCCTGCCCTGGGAGTGGGGCTGGCAGAGCATGTGGTGCCGGAGAGTGCGGTCCTTGTGGTTACCTAAGCTTTCCTAAGCAGGTGCTTTAGACTGCTGAACCATCTTACTGGCCCAAGAAAAGTTTATTATTATTATTATTATTATTATTATTATTATTTTGTCTTTTTGAGACAGAGTCTCACTATGCAGTTCAGGCTGGCCTTGAGCTCACTTTTGTAGCCCAGGCTGGTCTCGAACTCTCACTGTTCTTCCTGCCTCAGCCTCCCAAGTGCTGGGATTACAGGCATGTGCCGCCCTGCCCAGCTGAAAAGTTTATTATTTGGATCTACAGTTTTCGAATTTTCATTCAGTCACGGTCACTTAGCCCTGTTGGCTTTTGGTAAAGTAGCATATGATGGTGGAGAGTATGTGGCAGAGGAAGCCGCTCACCTGATAGCTGCTAGGAACTGAAAAAAAATAGAGAAAAGAAGGGCCAGAGATCCAGTATCCCCTTCAAAAGGCGTGCCTCCAGTGATCTAATTTTTTTCACGAGGCCTTAATTCCTAGATTCTACCTGTGCCAGTTATGGTGGTATACTCCTAGGCCAGCCCAGGCTACAAAAGGAGTTCATGGCTATCTTGAACTGCATAGTGAGACCCTGTCTCAAAAACAACAAAAAAAAACAAGAATCCATGAAGAGTCTACCTCAGTGATGGCAAATGTTTTAGAGTGTTCAGTGATGAACAATAGCTATTTGTGGCATACATTCTCACTGCTGTTCTACCACCTCCCATTAGCGGTAGGCTAGCAACCAAACCTTTGACTTAACGGCAGTGGTTCTCAACCTGTGGGTTGAGACCCCAGTGGGGATTGAACGACCAAAACACAGGGGTCGCCTAAAGCCACCAGAAATCATAACTGTAGCAAAATTACAGTTTTGAAGTAGCCACCAAAATTATTTTTTGGTTTGGGGTCACTGCAACATGAGGAACTGTAGGTATGTGCCACCATAATTGGCCCAAATTGGTTAATTATTCAGTCATTTCAGGGACTTCAGGTTCTGGCATACAGAAAAATGGTACAGTTGATGGGGCAATATGGCAAAAACCTTTAGGAAACTAAGACAAAAACCTTGGGGAGGGCCTGGCGGGATGGCTCAATGGTCTAAAGTGCCTACTTGGGGAAGCTTGGGCAGCTTCAGCACTCACGGTTTGATCCCTGGCACCACATGCTGCACCAGCCCTGCCCTTGGGGTGGGCTGAGCCGGCCATAAAAATGAGTGAATAAACAAAGGTTCTGAAACAAGAATTAAAAACAAAAACAAAAACCTTGGGGAGAAGAATCTCAGAGTTGCAATAATGAAGAAAGCTGTGTGTGCTGTTAATTGATCTGTTCTTGTACAAGAAAGCTATTTTAAAAATTTCTGTGTAAGTATTTATCTATTTGATACAGTCTTGCTATGCAGCCCAGATTTGTAGTGATCCTCCTGTCTTAGCCCCCCTAGTGCTGTGATTAGAGCCGTGTGCTGTCACACTCAGTTTGAGGCCAGCATGACATGCAATACCAGGTAATGCAATTCTGTGAAATTGTAGGTTTCTAAAAGAATAAACCTGCAGAAGAGCCTTGCAAATGACTGACATTAGAACTACCATTGGGAAAAAGAAACACACAAAAAAAGAAAATAAAAGAAGAAAGAAAGAAAGAAAGAAAGAAAGAAAGAAAGAAAGAAAGAAAGAAAGAAAGAAAAGTGCAGGACTAGCCAGGCGTGGTGGCTCATGCCTGTAATCCCAGCACTCAGGACTGGGAGGCTGAGGCAGGAGGAGTGGTGCGAGTTCGAGACCAGCCTGGGCTACAAAAGTGAGTTCAAGGCCAGCCTCAACTGCATAGTGAGACCCTGTCTCAAAAAAAAGAAGTACAGGACTGGCCAGATAGCTCAGCGGACTATAGTGCCTGCTTAGCCAGATTCAGGGACTGGATCCCAGGCTTGTCATGCTGTCCCTGCCCACGGGGTGTGCTGAGACAGCCGTTAAAACTGGGCGTGGTGAGGTGTACCTATAATTCCTGCACTTGGGAGGCTGAAAACAGGAGGGGCACTATGAGTCCAGTCTGTAGTGAGACCATAAAACAAAAAGGAAAGAAAAAGTAGAATTGATTTGATTTTGAGGTACTGTTAGGTGAGAATTTTTGAGAAAAGACTTGTCAGTAGCACTCACATGTTTTATTAAGAGTTGAAAGTAGGGGGGCTGGGGAGATAGCTACATGGCACAAGTGCCTGTGTGGCAAGTGCAAGATCCGCGTGTGTGACCCCTGGTCCTGCAAAAAAAAAAGTTGAAAGTAGGTGTTGAATTGACAGATAACAGCCCCTCTGTTCAAACTGGGTGTGGTAGTGCACTCCTGTTGATTCCAGCACTCCGGAGGCTGAGGCAGGAGAATTGTTTTGAGTTTGAGACCAGCCTGGGCTAGAGTTTGAGTTCAAGGGCAGCCTCAACTGCATGGCAAGAACCTCTCTCTAAAAGTAAACAAAAATTCTCATCAGCTGGTTATGTACCCCTGTAATCCCAGCACTCAGGAGGCTGAGGCAGGAGGATTGCTGTCATCACTGCAGGTTCAAAGCCAGCCTGACTACATAGCAAGTCCTTGCTCTGGAAAACAGGCTGGGGGGAGGAGAGGGAGAGGTATTATTTATAGCATGAGGCATATTCATTAGAGTCCCGAGGAATGGGTTAAGAAGGCACTGAGTGTGTCTCTATTTGTGACTTATTGTGGGTGGGTACAGAATAACTAAACATTTTGGACAATAAACATCTTATGAAAGATAATTTGTATACTTAATGATTTTATTTTCATGCCAGTTTTGTTATTCTCATAGAGCTTGTAGTAAGTCTTCACATGCATAAGAGGTGAAGTGTGTCACATAGCTATGCAAGGTAGGTACTTCTGTCCAGGGTAATTTTTCAATAGATGTACATGTTACTTGAAATCTTTGTGAGTAAAGTATAGTTTGCAAATGGAATACAAGTCACAGGTACCAAAAATACACAGGAATGATAAAACTTTGTAATTCAGCATGGATTAGAAATTCAGACCTCATGTTCTGAGTTTTGAGAGTTAGAAACTTGTCTTTGTAATACATTTTTTTTTTAAACTTTATTTATGTTATGGTTGGCTCAGCCTGCCCTGGGAAGGTGGGACTAGTGCAGCATGTGGTGCCGGGAATGGAACCTTGGTCCCTGTGGTTGCCTAAGGTTGCCTAAGCACGCGTGTTAGACCGTTGAGCTATCTCACCAGCCCCATCTTTGTATTACTGTTAGTAGAAATAATCATAGAAAAATGGTGTAAATGTGCATGTACAACTGTGTGCACATTTAGCTTTTACTGTGTCCAAAGTGTATGAGTGACTGATTCCTATTTTATAATTGGCAAGAAAAATTTTAGCATATATTATATAGTATTCAACAAAAGAATTAAATGTTGTAATATCCATCATGACAAACAACTAACTTTTTGTGTGTGTTTGGAACTGGGGATCAAACTCAGGACCTTCTACTTGCAGGCAGGCACTTGTGCCCACACAACTAGCTTTGAAACAAAATTTATAGAAACTTATAAAGCCGGGCGTGGTGGCGCACGCCTGTAATCCCAGCACTCGGGAGGCTGAGGCAGGAGGATTGGTGTGAGTTCGAGACCAGCCTGGGCTACAAAAGTGAGCTCAGGACCAGCCTCAACTGCATAGCGAGACCCTGTCTCAAAAAGACAAAAAAAAAAAAAAGAAACTTATAAAGCAAAAGTCAAGGATTAAAAGTCAAACATTGTGGTAAAGTGTTAGTGTTTTTGCAACAGAGCTATGTCTTCTTACTTATCAAATTACTGTCATTGCTTTTCTTTTTGAGACAAAGTCTTGCTGTGTAGGTCAGGCTGACCTCAAACTTGCAATGATCTTTCTGCTTTAGCCTCCCAAGTACTGGGATTATAGGTATGTGTCACCATACCCGTCCACTTATTTTCTGTTTACACAATTTTCCAGTTTTGTTTTATTTTTTGAGGCATGGTCATGTGGTGTGGTTCAGGCTGGCCTTGAACTCACAGTGATCCTCCTGCCTCAGCCTTCTGAGTGCTGGGACAATAGGCATGCGCCACACTGCCTCACCTTCCAGTTTTGTATTGTTTTTGTGGTAGGTGCTGAGTATGTGACTGATTAATAAAATGTACTTTAAAAAATGAAGATGTCAAGCAGGTAACTATATTATATATTAAATATTGATATGAGGGGTTGGGGAGATAGCTCCATGGTACAAGTGCCTGCCTGGCGAGTGTAAGGTTGTGAGTTTGAACTGTGGTCCCACACACACAAAAAATTGATATATTGAATTAATACAATTAGTACAGTGTCAATATATTAAATCGACATATGGAATATATAATGTTACTATATTCCATATATTAATAATAGCCCTAAAATTATACTATGTAAAATGAGGTCATAAATATGGAAGTATTTTCAAATCTAGGTAGCTAGATATTAAAGAAGAGAAATAAATAAGTCCCTAAATTTAATAGAAAAACATCCTTTTTGTTTGTGTGTATTTTAGGGAAGGATCTACAGTGTTCAGGGTCTCATTACTAGATTGGACTTCTACTTACTAGCCTGTTTACAGCCTCCCAAGAGCTGAGATTACAGGTGCGCAACCACACTCAGTCTCAGTTGCCATCTCAGTGCAGGGGGAGGGGCACGGCAGGCCTGGGCATTGAACCCTCAGCCCCTGTACCTGCTTGCAGATGCTTTAATCTGCTGAGCTATTTGGCTAGCCCTAGAAAAACATACTTAAGTTGCTTTGAAGCAAAGAGGTCTAAGAAGATATTTCCAATTTCAGAGATGTATATCCATGAGCATGAGGATAGTAAAGCATATTGAAAAAAAAAAAAAATATATATATATATATACACATATATATGTTGTAAGTACATCTTGTGGATTCTAAGATGGAAAAGCTCACTTTGGATAAAGATGTAGCAGAATATTAGAGAAACAACTTTGTGTGAGTTTTGGCCCAATATTTATATACAACAGCACTTTTACTTTGGAAATCTGTTTAATTTATGTTGTAGCTCTGGGACTTAGTCCTGTTTTTTTTTTTTTTTTGTCTTTTTTGAGACAGGGTCTTGCTATGCAGTTGAGGCTGGCCTTGAGCTCACTTTTGTAGCCCAGGCTGGCCTCGAAATTGCATCAATCCTTCTACCTCAGCCTCCCAAGTGCTGGGATTATAGGCGTGCGCCATCATGCCCGGCTCAAACTTAGTCCTCTTGACTTGCATAATGTTTATCTATTGTAAAAGCATGTATGTCAAAACCCAAAATCTGCCCTGTCACTTCCTTATTATAAATTGAGCGTTACTGCTAAGATAGTGTGCTTGATTGAAGCTGTGTAGATTTCTCAGTCTTGAAAAAATTTGAGAATGAAAAAAGGTTAAGGTATGAATAGTTTTCTGGGTTTTATTATCTTTTAAAATTCATTTTAATGTTTCCAAGATAATTTTCAAAAAAGTATCAAATGAATTTTTTGTTAACAGGAAACTCCAGAAATTGCTTAAGCTTTTCAGCATAGCATCTTGATTGGCTCTGATTAAGTAAGTAGTAGATGTCTCACAATTTATGTTTTTTACCAAACTTTAGACATATCTCTCAATTTCAAATTTGGCTTTGTATTTTAGATTCAGATAAAATATTTAATGGATAAAACTAAAATAATAATCAAATTTGAGAAGTGTAGCAGGATATTTTAGTAACCTATCTTTTTACTGTGTTCAGAGGGAATTGTTTGTGAAGTTGGGATGCAGTTTTAATTACATGTCTGTTGTCTGTGATACATTTTTTAAAAAAAGCAGAATGATCTAACTGTTGACAGTTACTCAAAGAGCAGAATACAGAGCTGTATTTTGTCATATATCAACCAATACATTTTAATGCACTCTTTATGATAGCTAAATATATAACATTCTTTTTGTTGTTGTTTGTTTTTTTGTCTTTTTGAGACAGGGTCTCACTATGCAGTTCAGGCTGGCCTTGAGATCACTTTTGTAGCCCAGGCTGGTCTCAAACTCCACTGATCCTTCTGCCTCAGCCTCCCAAGTGCTGGGATTACAGGTGTGCACCACCATGCCTGGCACATTCTTTGTTTTGATACAGATTACTATTTGTATTTTTAATATAGTAATGCTTCAAAATGAAATGAATTTTTTTTTTTTTTTTTTTAATAAAACTATTTATGTTATGGTCCGCTCAGCCTGCCCTGGGGGTGGGACTGGCACAGCATGTGGTGCTGGGGATTGAACCTTGGTCCCTGAGGTTGCCTAAGGTTTCTTAGGCAGGTTCTTAGACTGCTGAGCCATTTTGCTGGCCCCTAAGTCACTTTTTTATGTGAATTTATAAATGTGTTAACTGAATTAGTCATTGTTAGAAACTGTTCTTTTTTTCCCTTTTTCTATTCATTTTAATGAGAAAAAATAGCAATGAAACAAAAATATGGAATGCTTCATAAATTTGCCTGTCATCCTTGTGCAGGGGCCATGCTAATCTTCTCTGTATTGTTCCAATTTTAGTACGTGCTGCCAAAGTGAGCATTGGAAACGGTTCTTATTGAGGATGCGAGTGCAGCTTCATTGATGTTGTGCAACTCAGTGAGGCACAGTGTTGCTTAGCATGTGTAAGAGTCTTTTTTTTTTTTTTTTTGTATTTTTAGAGAAGAGTCTACAGAATGTTCAGGGTCTTACTACTAGATTGAACTCATAGTGTTATAGTGATTTGCCTGTTTACAGCATCCCAAGAGCTGGATTACAGATATGTGCCCCCATGCCCAGTCTGAATTGCCATTTTAGTGCATCTGAGGGGCAGGGGCAGCCCTACGGGCCAGGGCATCGAACCTCAGGCCCCTATGACTGCTTGCAGGTGCTTTAATCTACTGAGCTATTTAGCTGGCCCTGCATGTGTGAAATGCTATCGCCAACATTACAGAAAATGAAAAAAGAGAAAAGAAATTATCATATATGAACGTGGTAGTATATTTCTGTAATCCCAGCAGTCTGGGAGGAGGATTGCAAGTTGTAGCCTATCCTGGGCTAATTAATGGCCTAGTGAGACCCTTGTATATCTCTACAATTAAATATTACTATTCTCAAAATAAAGCAAAAGGGCTAGGGATAGCTCAGGAGAAAGTCCTGGGTTAAGTCCCTAATAATGCACATAGAATTGAGAAATAGGAAGGAAAGAGAAGGGAAGGGAAAGAAAAAAGAACAATGATAAACAGATAAAAAAGAAATTACCCTTATCTTATCTGTATCTTACCTGTCTATCACTTTGCTTTTCTGTTTTTTTCTTTGTAAGACAGGGTCTGAGTCTCCTGTGTCATGCAGACTAGCTTTCAATGGACTATGTAATGCTGGCTGGCCTCAAATTCACAGGGATCCTCCTCCTGTTTCAGTCTCCTGAGTGCTGGATTATAGATGTGCACCATCACACCCAGCCCATTCAGCTTTTTTTTTTTAGTACTTGGGATTGAACTCAGGACTATGCGCTTGCCAGGAAAGCACTTATTCTACTAAGCTATCTTCCTGGCCCTCAACTTTTCCTTCTAAGGACTGGCTGACTTCCCTCCCCTCCCCTCTCTTTCCCTTGCTTCCCCACTCCTTCCTTCTCCTCTCCTGTCTTCTCTCTCCTTCCTTCCTCTTCCCTCTCCCACCCAGAGGTCTCATTCACTTTGTAGTTTAAACTGGCCTTGAACTCATTATGTAGCTCAGGCTGGCCTAGAACTCTGAAGTGCTTAGATTATATGAGTGTGCCACCACACCTAGTTTAAACATTATTAACATGCAATTTCTTTTAGCTATGTAAAATCTAAAATTTTTCATTTTAAAGGGGAAAAAGCCCCATATTTCAAAACAAGTTAATAAGAGAATAGAGGACAACCTGCTTGTCCCTCTCTTGGACAGGAGCTTTCTTTCTCCCAATAATATATTCTGCTCAAAAAAACAAAAAAACAAAACAAAAAAACAAAAAAAAAAGTAACAGGTAGGTTATATAGGCTTCCCGTGAATTTGGTATTTTGAGGCAAATATTTTTCTGAAACTCTTAGTTTTTTTTTTTTATTTTTAAAGATTTTGCCAACCTTTAATGGAGATTGATTTATGGTACCAGGGATTGAACTCAGGGTTTTGTGCTTGCCAGGCAAGGACTTATTCCACTGAGCTATCTCCCTGACCCAGTTTTTTATTTTTCTTTTCTTTTATTGATTTATTTATTTTTGTCTTTTTGAGACAGGGTCTCGCTATGCAGTTGAGGCTGGCCTTGAGCTCACTTTTGTAGCCCAGGCTGGTCTCGAACTTGCACTAATCTTCCTGCCTCAGCCTCCTGAGTTTTTTATTTTTTTATTTTATTTTATTTTGTGTTTTTGAGACAGGGTCTCGCTATACAGTTCAGGCTGGCCTTAAGCTTACTTTTGTAGCCCAGGCCGGTCTTTAACTCCCACCGATCCTCTTGCCTCAGCCTACCAAGTGCTGGGATTACAGGCATGCGCCATCACGCCTGGCCAGTTTTTTATTTTTTTGAGACCAAATCTTCCTATGCAATTCAGGCTGGCCTGGAGCTCAGTTTGTAATAAACTTCAGATGATCTTCCTGCCTCAGCCTGAGTCCTGGTATTATAGCTGTGCACTACCATACCTGGCCCTGTTTATTAACAAATCCTAGGACCTAGGACCACTAGCATACTAACACCTGCACTTGCTTTATTATTGAGCTAGGTCTCCAAGTCTCTTCATTACGCATTTTAGTAAAACAAATTTTTGTTTGTACTAAAGCTGTACTTTTCTTTCTTTCTTTCTTTCTTTCTCTTTTGTCTTTTTGAGACAGTCTTGCTGTGTAGTTCAGGCTGGCCTTGAGCTCACTTTTGTATCCCAAACTGGTCTTGAACTTGCACTGATCCTCCTGCCTCAGCCTCCCAAGTGCTGGGATTACGGCATGCCCAGCTAAGGCTGTACTTTCCTGGGTCTTAATTTCCTCACAGTTTTAATATTTCTTCATGATCTCCATGTTCTGTAGTTACCACAAAGTCTTTATCTTTATCTTTTTTTTTTCACCCCTTCTCCATTCTCTCTCAAAACTCACATAGGTATGGTCTTAAAATACCCACTTTTGAGTACTTGATTTCAAAATTGATGTCCTTGTCCTGTGTTCTGTAACCATTTTTACTTTGTTTTTATTTATTTGTTTTTTTAAGTATTTAATACAGGATCTACAAAATCTCACTACCTACTCATAGTGATCTTCCTGTTTTCAGCCTCCCAAGTGCTGGGATTATAGGCATGCACCTCCACACCCAGTTGTAGTTGCTGTCTTAGGGCAGGGGCGGTCCCTACACCTGCTTAGGCAGCTTAGGCTTTAGTCACCTGAGCTATCTGGCCAGCCCTATTTTTAATTTTTTTGATGTGTATGCTATTGTAGTTTTTAGTATATTTTCAAAATTGTATAGCCATTAGCACTTTGTAATTCTATTTTCACAACTCCAAGAAAAAAACAAAATGCTGGATCCACAAGGAGTCACTATCCATTTTCCCTTCCCTCCAGACTCTGGGGACTACTAATTACTTTCTGTTTCTGTAGATTTGCTTATCTGGACATTTTATATAAATGCAATCATATAATCTGTGGTCTTTTGTGTCTACCTTCTTTCATTTAGCAGTTTTTTCAAGGCTTCTCCAATCTGCAACTTGTAGAAGTACTTCATTCCTTTTACTCTCAATAATATTTAGTTATAGAGATATATCAGATTTTATTTTTCATTCATCAGTTAAAGGGTACTTGGGGTCTAATTTCTACTTTTGCGCTATAAATAATGCCACTATGAATGATGATATAGAAGTATTTGTGTGAACATACTTGAATTCTCTTGGGCATATATTGAAAAGTAGGATTGCTAGATCATACAGTAATTCCATATTTAACATTTTGAGAAGCTGCCCATTTTTCAAAGTGATGTACCATTTTACATTCTATTGATAGCCATTAGCACTATCAATAGTTTCTTCACTTCCCAGTTAATACTTTCAGTCTTGTTTATTGTAACCGTCTGGTGGATATAATCTTGATGTGCATTTCCCTAATACTAATGATGTTGAGCATCTTTTCATGTCCTTATTGGCCATTTGTTTATCTAGTTTTGGGATAAATATTTATTCTTATCAATTTTAAAACATGTTTATCTTTTTACACAGTTCCTGAAGCTGGGAAATGATCTGTAATTATTTTCTCTCATTCTGTAAGGTGTCTTTTTCTTGTGGTTCTAAGGATTAAGCCTAAGGCCTTTGCACTGAGCTACATTCCCAGTCCTTTTTCAGTTATTTTGAGATAGGGTTTCACTAAATTGCTTAGGAGCCTGGGAGATATTTCAGCAGCTTAAGAAGTACATGCCTGGGAAACACAGGGTTCTGAGCTCAATACCTGGTACAAAGCACACTAGACTGGGGCTGGGGAGATGGCTCAGTAGAATAAGCACTTGGCTGGCAAGCGCAAGGTCCTGAGTTCAATCCCCTGTACCGCAAAACAAACAAATAAACAAACCTGGACTACGTTGCTCAGGCAAGGCTCTAACTTAGATTGTTGCCTCAGCCTCTTGGAGTACTGAATTTCAGGCCTATACTATCATGATTGACTTCTGTGAGCATCTTTTTTTTTGTTGTTGTTTTCTTTATTGTGGTAAAATATGTCATGTAAAATTTACTTTTTGCATTGTTTCAGGTATACATTTAGTACACAGTATTGTACAACCATCGTCTGCATACATTCAAAACTGTTTCATCATCCCAAACAGAATTACGCCCTTTAAACAATTCTTTCTTCTCCCCTCCATCTTCAAGTAATTTCTAGTTTACTTTCTGACCCTGTGACAGCCTATTCTAGGGATGTAATGTAAATGGAATCCATACAGTATTTGTCTTGATGACATTTTTTAAAACATAGTGTATTTATTTATTTGTTTATTTATTTTAGTATAGGGTCTACAAAGTCTCATTACACAGATTGGACTGCTAGTGATCCTCCTGTTTTCAGCCTCCCAAGCAGGTACACACCAACATGCCCAGTCTGAATTACTGTCTCAGCACACAGAGCCAGCATGCCAGCCTGGGGCTCGAACCCCTGGCCCCTGTGTCTGCCTAAACAGTACTTTAATCTGCTGAGCTGTCTGGTTTGCCATATTTTAGTACATTTGATTTTACCTTTTACTAGCTTTTTTCTTATAGCTGGGGAGATAGCTCAATAGTCTAAGTGCCTGCCTTGCAAGCACAAGGATGTGGGTTTGATCCCTGGTACACTACATGAGACCCTGTACCAAATAACTAAACACAAGCTTTTCCTTGTATACGTGATGTAGTTGTGTGACAGCCTGCTGCTGGAATCATTTTTTTTTTTTTTTTTTCATTTTGAGACAGGGTCTTGCTGTGTAGTTCAGGCTGGCCTCAAGCTCACTTTTTTTTTTTTTTTTTTTTTTTTTTTTTTTTTTTTTTTTTTTTTTTTTTTTTTGTTATTTTTATGGCCGGCTCAGCCTGCCCTGAGTGCAGGGCTGGTGCAGCATGTGGTGCCGGGAATCGAGCCTTGGTCCCTGTAGCCGCCTAAGCTTTCCTAAGCAGGTGCTTTAGACCACTGAGCCATCCTGCTGGGCCCCAATCGAGCTCACTTTTGTGGGCCAGGCTGGTCTTGAACTTGCACTGATCCTCCTGCCTTAGCCTCCCAAGTGCTGGGATTACAGGCATCTGCTACCACGCCTGGCTCTGGGATCATTTCTTTTAGAGTATAAATTACCAAAACAACATTGCCAAGAAGCATAAGGAAGAGTTTGCCACAGTTTAGGGCTATAATTTGTTACTTTGATATTAGAGGATGATCTCTGCTAATTGTAATAATTTTTGCTCATAAAAAAATACTGAGCTAACCCTAATCACAGGGGATGCATGTGTCTTTTCCTGGATAACTAGGTACAGGGGTGGACCAGTTTGTGACCTACTGACAGAAGGGAGAGCTCTTACTTGCCTTAAGAAGTGAGTTTTAGGATAAATTGTTTGCATTAGCATACAGAAGATATGATAGAATTCTATTCCAAATGTCAAATATTTTATTCTGTCTTCCTAGAGATTCATAAATGCCCATAAATTCTCTGAGTGTGTATATCTTGTACATCCTGCTAGCTGGTTCCTATTAATAACATGGTATTTATAATTCTCTATACATGTTTTTGTTTCTTTTTTTTTTTTTTTTTCCCAATTCTTTTATTGTTTAAATTTAACAATGGTTATATTACATATTTTCATCATCGGATCAGTTTAGATTAATACATATAGGTATATAAGATTGATCAAACAACTAAACATTAACCTTTCTAAATCCACATTACTTTTTTTTTTTTTTTTTTCCCTTGAATGTTTTTCTTTCTGAATGTCAGAATTTGTGGGCTTTTCCTTTATGAAGACTTAAACTTTTCATGATTGTTGGCTCTTTTCTGTTAAATATTTCCATATCTTAATAGATAAAATAGTGATGTGTTTGCTTTTGCAGGTGCAGCTTGGAAAACATTAGGAGGATAGATTTTTCACTGTACTGATATACTTTGGAACCCACTACTTTTTTCTTCCAACTTTTTAAATTTATTTTTTAACTATAGCTTAAACATTTATTTTCGGATTTTATTCCTCTTAAGTTAGGAACATAAAGCTTCTTTTGATTGATTGATTGATGGATATTGATGGTCAAACCTTGGGCTTCCAACATGTGAGGCAAACACTGTAGTCCTGATCTGCATTCCTATCCCAGGAACAAGGTGTTATAAAGTTGACTGTGGATGTTCCACTGAAGATATAATAATAAATTAACAGTCTCTTTAATGATCTACTTAAGCTGGATCCAACGAACTTCAAAATGCAGAGATGTCCGTCTAATTTTTCTGAAGGCAGTCCTGGATCAGCTGTATCAAACTGGGGTCACATTCTCAATTTCTTATTTCAATATCTATTTCCTTTGCTTTTGGATTTGTTTGTTTTTGAGACAGAGTCTCACTTTATAGTTCAGGTTGGCCTTGAATTCACTATATGGCCTGGACTGGCCTCAAACTAACTCAGTTAAAAGGCATTTGGAATCTAATTTCTACTTTTGCCCTGTAAATAATGCCACTATGAACAATTGTATGGAAATATTCATGTGAACATATTTGAGTTCTCTTGGGCATATACCTAAAAGAAGAATTGCTAGATCATACAGTCTAGCAAGTATGCCTCAGCCTTCCAAGTGCTGGCTGCCTTTGATTCTCTTTTTTTATCCTTTTGAGACAGGGTCTCGCTATGCAGTTCAGGCTGGCCTTGAGCTGATTTTTGTAGCCCAGGCTGGTCTTGAACACACATCGATCACCCTGCCTCAGCCTCCAAAGTGCTGGGATTATAGGCATGTGCCACCACACCTGGCTGCCTTTGACTTTTTTTTTTTTTTTTAACTTTTTATTTATGTTATGACCGGCTCAGCGTGCCCTGGGAGTGAGGCTGGCACAACATATGGTGCCAGGGATGGAACTTTGGTCCTTGTGGTTGCCTAAGCTTGCCTAAGCAGGCACTTTAGACCACTGAGCTATCTCACTGGCCCCTGCCTTTGATTCTTTTTTTTAAAAATATCTTATTTATTTATTTATTTATTTGGCCAGCTCATCCTGCCCTGGGGGTGGGGCTGGCGCAGCATGTGGTGCCGGGGTTGAACCTTGGTCCCTGTGGTTGTCTGAGCAACAGTTATACTTGTTTTTAATACTGGACAATCTGTAGCTTTCTTAAGTATGGTTCCCCTTTCTTAGATCTCTAATAGGCAAATTTTATTGTCTCTCTTGGACACAAGTCATCCATTCTCTGCCCAAAAATAAAATTAATTCTTTTGTAGTAACCAGTTTTGGCTCTTGTTCTCTCAGCAAATGTTCCTATTCTATAGTGATTTTATTTTTACAGTTGAAAATATGAGGTAATTCCACAAAGCTGCCACATTGTAGGCTTCAGATACAAAGTCAAGTCAGGAGAAGGGCATGATGGAATGCATTGTAATTAATTTTAGGTTTGTACCATGTGAATAGCGATGGTCTCGTGGGCTTCTGAGTGAGACTATCACGCAGGGTACGATGGCCTGAGCATCTCATCTTCCTCTCTGGAACAGGGAACATTAGGTGATAATACACTGGGACTCAGGCCTACCCATGGACAGTAAAGGGTGCATAATATTCACAGAAGTGGATCAAAGGGCAGGTTTATTATTATTGTTATTATTATTATTATTATTTGTCTTTTTGAGACAAGGTCTCACTATGCAGTTCATACTGGCCTTGAGCTAACTTTTATAGCCCAGGCTGGTCTCGAACTCATGGATCCTCCTGCCTCAGCTTATTACTATTATTATTATTATTATTATTATTATTATTGTTATTATTATTATTATTATTGTAGAACCAGGGATTGAACTCAGGACTTTGTACTTGCCAGGTAGGCACTTGTGCCCCTGTGCTATCTCCCCAGCCCCTAAACCTAAAGGCAGGTTTTTAAAGATCCCTTGGCATTTATTGCCAAACTGTTTTCCAGATAGGTCATAATAATTTACATTCTCATTACAGCCAGTTTGTGAAAAGTTTCCCTGGTAACATTTATGGAAGTGCTGAACATGTGTTATTCGAAATACTTTTTGTTTTTATCACTAATAGATTGAATCTCTTAAATTTATATATTTAAAATGTATGTATATATTTATTTTATCTTGTTTTCTGTTGATTGGCTTTTAAAATTAATTTTTCTAGCACTGAGGAGGTTAAATAGGAAGATCACTGAGTTTGAGGCCAGTGTGGGATCCATAGTAGGATACATAGTAGGGTATTTATGTTTCTAGCTGCTTTCTAGTTTGTTTTTGGGATTCATCCATGTTGTGGAAGGTGCTAATAACTCACTGATTCTTATCACTGATATGCTGTATTTCACTTACTCAATAGTCAATGAATTTATGGATTGTTTCCAATTTGGGGCTATTATCAACAATGCTACTACTGTGGACATTTTTTGTACAACACTTTGTGTTTCTGGGTAAATACCTAGGACCAGAATTTCTCAGAACTCATGTTTTATATCATTACTTAGGCACAAAAAAGTTTTCTTTAAACGAAAGTCTGGGGCCCGGCGGGATGGCTCAGTGGTCTAAAGCGCCTGCTTGGGAAAGCTTGGGTGGCTTCAGGGACCGCGGTTCGATCCCCGGCACCACATGCTGCGCCAGCCCTGCCCTTGGGGCGGGCTGAGCCGGCCATAAAAATGAGTGAATAAACAAATAAAGGTTCTGAAACAAGAAAAAAATAAATAAATAAAATTTAAAAATTCTTAAAAGAAAAAGGTCTAGTACTCTATTTGAGGGCAAATACACAACTGAATGATAAAAATAAAGTAGAATGATTGAAGTAGCTAAATGATAAGTTCTAAAATATTCAGTATAATAACTTAATAATGAGAACCAATTTGAACTTCATTGGTAAGCTGGGCATGGTGGTGCACACTTGTAATCCCAGCACTTGAGAGACTGAGGCAGGAGGATCAGTGGGAGTTGGAGACCAGCCTGGGCTACAAAAGTGAGCTCAAGTCCAGCCTGAATTGCATAGCAAGACCCTGTCTAAAAACAAAAACAAAAACAAAAAAACAAAAGAAAAAGAAATTCATTGTTAAGTGAGTAGCTTCTAGAACCTAAAACCAAGTAAAGCAAAGAAAAACTGCAACAACAACAACAATAAAACAACCCAAGGGCCGGCCAGATAGCCGACTAAAGCACCTGCTTAAGCAGAGCACAGTGGCTAAGGGTCGATCCCCAGTGAGCTGTGCCAGCCCTACCCACAGCATGCTGAGATATCCATTGAGACTGGGTGTGCTTGTAGTCCCAGGGCTTGGGAGGCTGAAAGCAGGAGAATCACTGAGTCTAATGTATATAGTGAGACCCTGTAGACCCTACCCTAAATACATTAAAAAAACAAAACCCATAGCAGTGTCTAAATGCTAAAAACTCTGTTCCATGAAAACTGACAAAAATAGATAGTGGGTGAGACTTGCACTCTTTATGGCAGAAAAACAAATACCTATAACATGAAATTTCCTTTCCAATATAAAAGATAGTCATGAAGATTATTGGATATTAAGGATAAATCTGTTTAAGAGTGGGAGATACAGGTCTGGCAGGATGGCTCAGTGGTCTAAAGTGCCTGCTTAGGAAAGCTTAGGCGGCTGCAGAGACCGAGATTCGATTCCCGGCACCACATGCTGCGCCGCTGAGCTGGCCATAAAAATAAATAAATAAACAAACAAAAGTTCTGAAACAAAAAAAAGAAAAGTGGGAAATAGAACTTGGTACAGTTGGGGTTTTGGTGTTTTTTGGTTCTGTTTTTGTTTTCTAAGGGTGTTTTTTTTTTTTTTTTTTTTTTTTTTTTCAGAACGGGGGATTGAACTCAGGACCTTGTGGTTGCTCGGCAAGCGCTTATTCTACTGAGCTATCTCCCCAGCCCAGGTTTTGTTTTGTTTTGGTTTTTTTGAGACAAGGTCTCAGTATTCAGTGTAGGCTCACTTTGTAGCCCTGGTTGGTTTCAAACTTGCAATGGTCTTCCTACCTCAGCCTCCCCAGTGCTGGAATTACAGTTGTGTACCATCATGCCTGGCTCTCAGTGGTATGCTTGTTGCCCAACCTGAGTGAAGCCTTGAGTTCTTTCCCCACCATGGCCAAAAAATAAAAATTTTAAAAAAGAAAGTAGTGATGTGACGTACAGCAGCTGGTGAGGACGAGCACACTCTTGTTTCTTGCTTTTTTGGACTCCATCTTCACGGTATTGGTAGCAAGCTCAGCTGTTTAGTTGTCAATGTGTAGCTCTTTGTCTGTGCCCAGGACCTACAGATCTTTGAAATGACCGGCCAGGAAATGGTCGCCCAGATCAAGGCTCATGTGGCAACACTGGAGTGCATCACCCTGGAAGGTCAAGTCATGTTCCTAGCAGGCCAACTGTTGGAGGATGGAGCCACCTAGGCCAGTGTGGAGTGGAAACCCTGGCCACACTGATAGTAGCTGGTCACATGCTTGGAGTTAAACTTCATAGTTCCCTAGCATGGGCTAGAAAAGTGAGAGGTCAGATTCTCAGGGTGGCCAAAAAGGAGAAGACAGGCTGGGCTCAGAGCAGTATAACTGGCGCTTCATCAATATCATGCCTACATTTGGCAAGAAGTATCCTAATGCCAACTGTCTTAAATTTTTTTATATGTTTTAAACTTTAGTTATTTACATATTTATGTTATGGCTAGCTCAGTCTGCCCTGGGCGTGAGGCTGGTACAGCATGTGGTGCCTGGGATCGAACCTCAGTCCCTGGGGTTGCCTAAGCTTGCCTAAACAGGTGCTTTAGACCACTGAGTTATCTTGCCAGCCTCCAACTCTTAAATCATATGTAGGTTTGACTTTTTCTTATAAAGCTACTTTCCCCAAGCCAAAAAAACAAAACAAAACAAAAAAACACGAAAAAAAAAAACTGAGAGGGAACAAAAGATAAATATTCATAAAGTAAATAAAAGGTACCCTTTTCAGTAACCACAGAAATATTTTACTAATTGATTGTTATTAGCAAAATCAAAATGTCTATTTTGTAATGTCTGTAAAAGTTGTATTATGTATGCTGAATTTGATTTTGAGGTAACTTTCACTTTAGTTTTCTTGTGTGTAATAAAAATGTTCTAGTAGTGGATTAGGTTACTAATAAACCGAAAGGTATAAATTTTCCGGTGTTGGAAATCAAGTCTAGTCATGCCTTCCTCTCTATTCTCTTTGACTTACCTAAACTCTGTAGGCACTAACCCAACATGACTTTTTTCTTCTGGCCAGAGAGCTATATGTTTATTTTCCTGTAAACTGAATCTTGATTTTTTAGCTCTGGCTAAATCCCAAATGAAGTGATTCATACCTTGGGGAGTTTCACTTACTTTACTCCAGAAAAATGCTTTTAAACTTCCCTACTTCAAGTAAATATTCTGTCATGTCTTTTCTACTCTGCAGATTTTGTTTTACTCTGCAGGTTTTGTTTTAGGCGCTCATCTGGAAATACGTTCCCTGTTGATTTTTTTTTTTTTTTAAAGAAAGATTCTTGTGGCATTCTTTGTATGGGTGAGCCAAACACTTGTGAGTCACTCTTCTCATTTTGTTTAGCACAGTCATCCAAGAGTAATTGATTTTTTTTTTTTTTTTGTCTTTTTGAGACAGGGTCTCGCTATGCAGTTCAGGCTGGTCCTGAGCTCACTTTTGTAGCCCAGGCTGGTCTCGAACTCTCACCAATCCTCCTGCCTCAGCCTCCCAAGTGCTGGGATTACAGGCGTGAGCCACCACGCCCGGCTTGAGTAATTGATTTTTAGTTTGATGAATTTTATACCAGAAAGTGGTAAAGGAGCTAAAAGAAATAGAAGTTGTTACTTGCTCTTTTTATTTCCTCTTTTATCTTTTTTTAACATCAAAGATTCCTTTTGTTGGGGCTGAGGAGATAGCTCCATGGCACAAGTGCCTGCCTGGCAAGTGCAAGGTTGTGAGTTTGAACCCCAGTCCAAAAAAAAAAATTCCATTTCTGATAAATCGTATTTGTATGGACAGTATTTTTGCCTAAATTGCTGACATTATAGGCTTCTACATTATCTATACTTAACTATTTTCTTGTTACATAGGACTATTTACTTTTTTTTTTTTTTTTTTTTTTTTTTTGTGGGACCAGGGTTCGAACTCACGACCTTGCACTTGCCCAGCAGGCACTTGTGCCTCGGAGCTATCTCCCCAGCCCCAGGACTATGTACTTTTAAACTGTTAGTACTAGAGTTAACATGAAGATAAAAGTGAGGAGATAATAACTAACAATTTAAAGAGTCAGGAGTCACAGAAAGTGAAAGATTTTCCATTTTATTAGGTGCAAATTGGCTTATCAAAGAATATTACTATATTTAGTATAATAATTTTTTTTTTTTACTGTGAATAGTCTTTTCCTAACACTATAAATGATGTACAGATAGAGAAACATTTGTTTGATCCCTTTAATCTTTTTCACTCAGATTTAGTTGACTACGTTAAGACTGCAAGAACAAATGTCTCTGTAGATTGACTGACTGGTAGTGAAAGTTAAACCCAGAACCTTTGTACTCAGCTATATCCCCACCCTCCTTTAAATTTTATTTATTGATAGGGTCTTTTGGGTGGGGAGTACTAGGAATTGAGCTGCCTTTAAATATTTACTATCTCAGGGCAGGTGATATAGCTCATGGCACAAGTGCAGTCAAGTCATGAGTTCAGTTCCCATATATCCCAGTCTTCCTCTCTCTCTCTCTTTTTTTTTTTTTTTTTTTGGTACTTGAGATGATGATCGGGGCTTGTCATCAAGGGGCTATCACTTAGCCACTTTTGTTTTTTATTTTGAGATAGTCTCATAAATTGCCCAAGGTGACATCAAACTTGCAGTTCTTTCAATGTCCCAGTTAGCTTAAATTATAGTCCATACCTAAAAGTGAAATTGCTGAGTTTTATGGTAACTTGTTTTCCCTCAGAACCAGGGATTGCACTCAGGACCTTGCACTTGCCAGGCAGGCACTTGTGACCCTGAGCTATCTCCCCAGTCTCATACAATAATTTATTTTTGAAGATTTTTGAATAACTGTCATAGAGTTTCTAGAGTAGCTATAGTGTATTTTATCCCTATTGGGTTGTTTGTTTTTGTTGAGTTCTAGAATTTCTATATGTTTTCTGTATGTTAGCTCTTATTAGGGACGGATTTTCAAATACTTCTCATTTGGTAAGTTGCTATTTTACCTGATAGTGGTGGTGAACCTGTGGCATATATGCTGCAGGGAGCCTGTTTGTATTATTGAAAGCCCTAAGAAGTTTCCCACCACTGCCTGTAAAAAATGAAAAAAAAGAAATTATGTATATCTATACACGTATATGTACATATATACATATATGTATATATGCAATAATTTTTTAAAAAAGAAATCATTTATTTGGTACAGTGTCTCACTATGCAGCTCAGATCCTGTCTGAGTTGCCTCAGTGCTGAAATGATAGGCATGCACCACCATGTCCAGTTTCTGGGCTGGTGTAGTGGGCCCATGGTTCTAGGGCCAGTATTTCATGAAGTGCCAAGGATCAAATCCTGGTCCTTGTGCTTGCCAGGTAGGTGCTTAGACTGCCCAGCCAACTCCCTCAGCCCCTCTTTAGTATATTTTGATTCGTAAAGTTTTCCATTTTTTTTCTTTTTTTTTTTTTTTTGTCTTTTTGAGACAAGGTCGGTCTCGCTATGCAGTTGAGGCTGGCCTTGAGCTCACTTTTGTAGCCCAGGCTGGTCTCGAACTTGCACCGATCCTCCTGCCTCAGCCTCCCGAGTGCTGGGATTACAGGCGTGAGCCACCATGCCCGGCTTAATTTCTTTTTTTTAAGGTTCTCAATTTTCATGAACTTGCTTTATGTTTTTGTTACTTTTCACATTATAGTCAAAAAGTACTGCCAAATCCAGTGTTAAGGTTTTTTATTTTCTAAGGCTTTTATACTGTTAGGCCCTGGATCCCTTGTGACTTAAACCAAACCACAAACCAAACCAAACCAAAAAAAAAAAAAATCATTTTATGAATTTACTAGAATTTGATTGAATCGGTGAGGGGCTGGGGAGAAAGCTCTGTGGTACAAATACCTGCCTGGCAAGTGCAAGGTCATGAGTTCAAACCCTGGTCCTGCCAAAAAAAAAAAAAAGATTAAATCTGTAGATTATTTTAGGTAGTATTACCGTCTTTTTTTTAATACTTCAGACATTGTTGGGCGTGGTGGCACATGCCTGTAACCCCAGCACTCAGGAGGCTGAGGCAGGAGGATTGGTGCGAGTTTGAGACCAGCCTGGGCTACAAGAGTGAGCTCAAGGCCAGCCTGAACTGCGTAGTGAGACCCTGTCTTAAAAAGACAAAAAAAAAAAAAAAAAAAGCTTCACACAAATTTGTTAAAATCAGCATCTTTATAACCTTCTCTTCTGTAAACATCCAACTGATTCCCTGCCACAAAGACACCCATTTTAGCCTTATTTCCAGAGTCTAATTCACAAATAGTTGGAGAATGCAGAATAGTATTACCATCTTAACAATATTTAGACTTGTAGTCTGTAAACATAGGATGATTTTTTTATTTATTAACTTAATTTCTATCAGCATTATTTTATAGTTTTCATTATAGGAACTTTTTGTATGCATGATTAGTTTGTGAGTATGTTACACTCTTTTTTTTTTTTTTTTTTTTTGTACTGGAAATTGAACTTAGGACTTTGTGCTTGCCAGGCAGGCACTGTGCCACTGAGCTATATCCCTGGCCCTCTTAAGTATTTTTTATTTTTTAAATTTTTTGTATTTTAGGGAAGGGTCTACAGGGGTGTTCAGGGTCTGACTATTAGATTGGACTTATAGTGAGTCCCTGTCTGTATACAGACTCCGAAGTGCTGGGATTACAGACAGGTACCACCACACTCCGTCTCAGTTGCCATCTCAGCTTGCCCTGGGGTGGAGGCAGAGCCAGCAGCAGGCCCAGGGATTGAACCCCCAGCCACTTTGCCTGCTTGCAGGTGCTTTAATTTGCTAAGCTATTTGACCAGCCCTATTTTATACTTTTTGTTTTTTGTTTAGTTTTGGGGGACAAGGGTTCCAATTCACGACCTTGCACTTCCCAGGGAGGCACTTGTGCCACGGAGTTATCTCCCTGGTCCCTATTTTATACTTTTTGATGCTGCTGTTTTTGGAATTTCCTTTTGAGGCTGTATGCATATGCATACATTGTTACTGTATGCATATGCATCTGACTCATATGTTGGCTTTGCATCCTACTTTACTGAGTTTAGTTACTAGCCCTAATAGTTTTTTGTGGACACTTAAGGTAAAGTGTTCTGTTCTTGTCGGTTTGGTTTGGTTCTGTTGTTCTGCTCTGCTCTGCTCTGCCCCTGCTCCTGCTCCGCCTGCTCCTGCTCCTGCTCCGCCTGCTCCTGCTCCTGCTCCGCCTGCTCCTGCTCCTGCTCCTGCTCCTGCTCCTGCCCCTGCTCCTCCTGCCCCTGCCCCTGCTCCTGCCTCTGCCCCTGCCCCTGCCCCTGCCCTTCCCCCTTCCCCTTCCCCTGACCGGTTTCAAAGTGATAAGGTTTGTTTGAAAAAGTACACATATAGAATGAGACAGAAACTAACTGGCTTTGCAGAGCAAGCTTGGCTGAGTAACAGGAAAAAGCAAGATAAGGAATACTCTGGAGAAAGGGATTGGGCTACTGTGAGGAAGTCCATGAAATCCAGGTAGTGTTTCCTTATGTATTGGATCATATCTTCTGTGATGTTTAATTTTACTTCTTTCTGATTTTTTTTTTAATACTTTTTTTTTTTTTTTTTGAGGACTGGGGTTCAAACTCACGACCTTGCACTTGCCAGGCAGGCACTTGTGCCATGGAGCTATCTCCCCAGCCCTTCTTTCTGATTTTGATGCCCTCCCTTCCTCCCTCCCTCTCGTTTGTCCTGTCCTGTGCTTTTCCTTTTTCCTTTTTCCTTTTTCCTCTTTCCTCTTTCCTCTTTTCCCCTTTCCTTTCCTTTCCTTTTTCCTTTTTCCTTTTTCCTTTTTCCTTTCCTTTGCCTGATTGTAAAAGTTGGATTTCCAGTACTCTGTTGAATAGAAGTAATGAATGCTTTGTTCCTGACTGTAAAAGAAAAACAAAAGTTTTTGGTTTTTCGTCATTGAGTATGTTGTTTGCTCTGGGAGTTTCATGTACAGCTTTTATTATGTTGAGGTAATTTCCTTCTTCCTTTTTTTTTTTTTGGTAATTCCCTTTTATTTCCAATTTGTTGAGTGCTTCTATCACAAAGCACTATTAAATTTTGTCAGAGGCCTTTCCTGCATCAGTTGAGGTGATCCCCCCACATTCTATTAATTGCTGTTCTGTATTGCTCAGAATTTTAATTATTTTTTTTTTATGAGCAGAATAAATTTATTGAAGGAAAGAAAGCTCCTGTCCAAAAGAGGGACAGGAGGGGGGTCCCGAGTGGGTGTCCCCTGGATTAATTTGTGTTTTTTATTACATGCTTGCAGTACATAACGATAACATTACTTGTAGGGAGTTGATACATGTATATAACACATCTAAATTCTTTTTTCATCCCCTTCGACTTCTTCCTGCCCCCAATTCTTGATTCCTTTCTCATTTGTAAAGGATCTTCCTCTCTATTTCCTATTATGTCTTTTATCTTGCTCTCTTTTAAAGTCTTAGGGGCTGGGGAGATAGCTCAGTAGGATATGCACTTGCCTGGCAAGCACAATAGCCTGAGTTCAATTCTTGGTTCCACAAAAAAAAATAAAATAAAATAAAAAATAAAATTGTGGCTTTCTCATGGAACAAAACCCTTATGATATTTAAGCTTGTGTGTCTCTTTTATTTCACTTAATGTTGTGGCATGAAAGTATATCTATTTTCCTACAAATGACTAAAATTGATTCTTTGTGGCAGAATAGTGCACCATTACATATAAATAGTACATTTTCTTTATCCATTCATCTGTTTTTTTTTTTTTTTTTTTGTCTTTTTGAGACAGGGTCTTGCTGTACAGTTCAGGCTGGCCTTGAGGTCAGTTTTGTAGCCCAGGCTGGTCTTGAACTCTCACCGATCCTCCTGCCTCAGCCTCCCGAGTGCTGGGATTACAGGTGTGAGCCACCACGCCCGGCTCCCATTCATCTGTTGATAGATATTTAGGTCACTTCCAAATCTAGGTATTCTGAATTGTGTTGCTGTACATATGGATATGCATATATCACTATTATAGGTATTTAACATTCATTTATTTATTTGTTTGTTTGTTTATTTTATTTATTTAGGTGGTACCAGGGATCAAACTCAGGATCTTGTGCTTGCCAGGCAAGCACTTATTCCACTGAACTATCTCTCTGGCCCCTTTTAAATGTTGTGAGAGTGTGTGTGTGTGTGTGTGTGTGTGTGTGTGTGTGTGTTAGTTACTGGGAATTGAACTCTGGACCTTAGACTTAACAGACAGGCTTATACCTTTGAGCTATCTCCCCAGCCCTATCTATTTTAACTCTTTTGGGAAGATACTTAGACGAGGACTGGCTGGATTTAACCTAATTTCTATCTTAGCTTTTTGAGGACTCTTCATACCAGTTTTCATAGTAGCTTTAACGTTTAGATTCCCACCAACAATGTAGGAGGATTCTCTTTTTCCTACAAACTAACCAACATGTGTTCTTATTTGATATCTTTTTTTTTTTTTTTTTTTTTTTTTGTCTTTTTGAGACAGGGTCTCCGGTACAGTTCAGGCTGGCCTTGAGCTCAGTTTTGTAGCCCAGGCTGGTCTCGAACTCTCACCAATCCTCCTGCCTCAGCCTCCTCAGTGCTGGGATTACAGGCGTGCACCACCACGCCCGGCTACTTTATTTGATATCTTGCTGATAATAATTCTTTCTGAAATAAGATGGAATATTAGGATTGTGTTTTTGCATTTCTGTAATGGCCAGATATGTTCAACACTTTTTCATGTATTTGTTGACCATTTGTTCTTAGAAGTTTTGATTCATTTAAGTTGCTCATTTTTGATTGGGTTTTTTATTCAGTGGAGGCCTAATTTTTTAGTTCTTTTTAATATATTCTAGATATTTTATTGTTTCTGTGGTTAGATTCCTGGATGTGGAATTATTGAGTCAAAGGGAATAATTGGTTAAATTTCTTGTAGATGTTGCTGAGTCTTTCCTTAAAAAGTTGTGTTTGAGGGGCCTGGTGGGATAGTGGTCTAAAGCCCCTGCTTGGGAAAGCTTGGGCGGCTTCAGGGACCGCGGTTCGATCCCTGGCACCACATGCTGCGCCAGCCCAGCCCTCGGGGCGGGCTGAGCCAGCCATAAAAAAATAAGTAAATAAACAAATAAGGCTGAGGCAGGAGGATCGGTGTGAGTTCGAGACCAGCCTGGGCTACAAAAGTGAGCTCAAGGCCAGTCTGAACTGCATAGTGAGACCCTGTCTCAAAAAAAAACAAAAAAAACAAAAAAACAAATAAAGGTTCTGAAGCAAGAAAAAAATAAAAATAAAGAAAAGAAAAATAAATAAAAGAAATTTTTTAAAAAAGTTGTGTTTGTTTACTGTTATGCTCAGTATGAGATTGTAGTTTTGTCACATTCTTGCCAAAGCCAAGTAGATTGGCCACTTTAATGATTCATGTTCCTGAGCTTTTAGTCTCTTGAGAGTTTTAGAGTTACTTACCTATTTGTTTCTTCCCATACATGTAGTGGCAAAATCTCTGTCTTTACCCTAATAGTTTATAGGGTGTCCCAAGCAACATTTTGAGTTTATGGCATCTCTCAGTGTCTTATTTTTCTGTCATTAATGAGACAAAATACCCTACATCCAGGGTCAGAGGAAGAAAAGTTTATTTACCTCATAGTTTGTAGTGGTTTCTATAATCTATAATTGGCTGGTTCTGAGGCAGGGTTGTGCGTGGCAGAAGGCCAACCATTCATGGCAGCAGAAGATAACAAGAGCAACAAGAAAGGAGGGAGAGCAACCCTCTTTTCCTTGAATTATGTATAGGCTCCCTGCCCTAGGAGTAGCACTCTCACCCTTAATTCTAGCATTAGACCATAAAATAATCACAAACTCTAGATTTAGCTGTGTTGGAAAAGCTTGCTCCCCCATGACCAATGAGGCATTGGGGGACATCCAGACACAAACCATA
>PVJA010010789.1:45348-56487 GCA_004027025.1 Myocastor coypus
TTTTTTTTTTTTTTTTTTTTTTTTTTTTTTTTTTTTTTTTTTTTTTTTTTTTTTTTTTTTTTTTTTTTTTTTTTTTTTTTTTTTTTTTTTTTTTTTTTTTTTTTTTTTTTTTTTTTTTTTTTTTTTGTCTTTTTTGAGACAAGGTCTCACTGTGCAGTTCAAGCTGGCCTTGAAATCACTTTTGTAGCCCGGGCTGGTCTCGAACTCACACTGATCCTTGTGCCTCACCTTACCAAGTGCTGTGATTACAGGGGGTGTGCCACCATACCCATCCTTAACTCATGTTGTTAATTGATTTGTAGATTACTATTCTGCTGTGTGTGTGTGTTTAATACATATTGACATATAGTAACTGAGTGTGTCTTTTGATATAATTTTGGTTAGTGATACCTATATCAGTGTTTCATTTTTTTATAGGTGGTTTTCTTTTTTCTTTTTCTTTTTGTCTTTTTGAGACAGGGTCTTTCTATGCAGTTGATGCTGGCCTTGAGCTTGCTTTTGTAGGCCAGGCTGGTCTCAGACTTGTACCAATACTCCAGTGTCAGCCTCCCAAGTGCTGGGATTACAGGTGTGTGCCACCACGTCCGGCTGTAGGTGGCTTCCAATGCATGCTATGAGGCAAAGGCTTAGATGCTTTCCCTCTATAAGTTATACTTATTTATGTAACATTCACACATGCTGGGGAAAATGGTATACTGTTTTTAATAGTATGTGTATTAGAATTCAGCTGCTATTTGCCTGTCTATATTTGTCAGTACTTACTGTTTGTGGAGAACTTTATTTTGAAGAACCTTAATCAATAAAGGAAATTCAAGAACCAGTTCACTGACTGAAGAAAATCAGAGTGATTTCATATTTATACATATTCTGTGAGTTTGACAATGAAAGCTACTACAGTTAGCAATTTCTGTGTTCAGACGCTGTGCTGCTTAAATCATGTATGTCATTTAACCTTTACAGTTACTACAGATATTCTGAAGTAGGTACTGCATTGATGTTATCTTCAGTTTAAATATAACTAAAAGGCTTAGAAAGATTAATGCCTTATTCATGGTCACACATTAAGTTAGGAGGTGATAGGGTTGGGATATTAATGTATACTGTAGTCCATATAACTTTATTGAGCTAACCTTTGTTTAAAAAAAAAAAAAAAAAAAAGCTTTCATTCTACAATGTAAAAATATTTAACATTTTGCCTTTTTAAAAAATTTTTATTTATTTTTTTTATTTTTCTTTTCTATATTGGGAATGAAACTCACAATGTCATGCTTGCTAGGCAGGCACAGTGCTGCTGAGCTGTATCCCTGGTCCTGCTTCTATATTTTAAAAAAAATCACTTGTGACTTGTTGCTACTGAAACTTTCTGGAAGAAGATGACTATTCTCATAGGAAAAGATAGGAGTAAAGTACAGTTTAAAGTGTGGTTTGGAAATTAGCTGTTTAATTTAGAGTGAAGCCTAAGTCTGATTTAGTTGAGAGAAAGTGTTTATTTAGTGAGAAATGTTTAAACTGAATTTCGGAATGAAAAGGAGGCTTTTATCAGGTAGAGTGGGTAGTTGAGTGGAAAAGAAGGACTTTTCAGGTCCCAAGAACAGCATTAACAAACACTTAGAGGCATGGAGCTTGTTCATGGAACTGTTAGTAGTTAAGCAGGGTTGAAATGGATGGAACTATTTGTAAAATCATGTCAAGTTAAATAGGGTGTTTACTTAAGTTGAAAAGACTGCAAAAGTTATTTTAACTCTTGGTCTTTTTTTTTTAGTACAAGGTCTCTAGGACCTACAGGGTCTCACTGTGTAGATTGGACTTGTAGTGACCTGCCTGTGTTCAGCCTCCGAATAGCTGGGGTTGCAGACAAGCAGCGCCACACCTAGTCTCAGTCACTGTCTCAGCGTGGCCCAGAGGCAAGTCCCGAATGGCAAGCTGGGATCAAACCCCTGCTGCTGCACTCTGTCCAAGCAGGCACTTTAGTGGGTAAATGATGAGGGGAGGCAGGGCTATAGATGTTGTTCCCTTTGGGTTTTGGTATCGACGATCAAACTCATGACCTCACACTTGCCAGGCAGGTGCTATGCCACTCAGCTATATCCCCAGCTACGGTGTTATTCTCATGAAATAATTTTTAAAATATTTGATGCTAAACCTGTAATCCCAGCACCTGAAAGCTGAGGCAGGAGGATCTCCATGAGTTTGAAGCCAGCCTGGGCTAAATGGTGAGTTCTAGGAGCCTGAGCTATATTGTTAGACCGTAACTCCAGAAACAAACGAAAAAACAAAACTGTTTGCTTAGTCATTTCATTAAGGGTTGGGGGTATCCAAACTGGGAACATTACTCATCCTGAGAAATAGCATGAGGGATACTGTTTTTTAGTATCTGAATCATGTATACAGCAGCAGAAAATGGGGAACATCTGTATTGTGCTCAGCCCTGTAAGGATTTTGTTTTCCTTAATCCACAAATAGTACTTCCCATCTTAAGCAAAATGATTGTGCCACAAATTGCATTATTGTTTCTATGTGTGCACTTACTGTCCTCAGTAGTTTTGCCTCCCTTTTGTTAATGGGCCTTTGATTTATGACAGTCTCATAATTAGATTTTTAAAAAAAATTTTTTTTTGAATTTTTTATTTTATTTACTTATTTTTTTTTTCTTGTTTCAGAACCTTTATTTGTTTATTCACTCATTTTTATGGCCGGCTCAGCCTGCCCCGAGGGCAGGGCTGGCGCAGCATGTGGTGCCGGGGATCAAACCGCGGTCCCTGAAGCCGCCCAAGCTTTCCCAAGCAGGCGCTTTAGACCACTGAGCCATCCCGCCGGGCCCCTAGAAGACTTTTCAGTTTCAAATCCACAGAGGGGCAGATTCCGTACCTCGTACCATGCAGTCAGTTCTACATGGCATCCTTCTTATAATGGGTAGAACTATTAAAGATTGCAGAATACTCTTCATAGCCATGTGCTAAGGAATTGTTAAACAAAGTGTGGTGGGACCCCAAAATCCTAAAAGGCAAAAATAGGGAAAAAACCAAGCAGGGGTGAGGTGGCACATGCCTGTAATCCTAGCTACTCAGTATGATTTTTTAAAATTACTTATTTGTTTGTTTGTTTGGTACAAAGTCATATCCCTATGCAGCTTGGATTCATAGTGTTCCTCCTGGCTCAGCCTCCCCATTACCGGGATTATAGGTGTGCACCACCATGCATGGCATACCCAGGGCTCTGGGATTTCAGTCTGGCATGGCATGCAGTTGTGCTTGCCAAGCAGGCCCTTAGACCACTGAGCGTCTCTCCAGTCCAGTCCTAGCTACTCCAAAGGCAGAGGCAGGACAAGAGGAATCCAAGTTCCAGGTCAACCCAGACAATTTACTGGGGCCCCATTTCAAAATACGAACACAGGCGTGGTGGCTCAGACCTGTGAGCCTAGCAACCCTGAACTGAGGCAGGATTGCAAATCTGAGCAGCAAAGGCAATTTAGCAGGCTTAACAAGGTCCAGTATCAAAATAAAAAATATAAAATGGAGCTAGTCAAGGTTACACACACCTGTAATTGCAGCACTGAAGGAGGCTTGAAGCAGCAATATGAGTTGAGAGATCAGCTTGAGTTTCACAAGGAGGCCAGGTCTCAAAATACAAACAAAAACCTAAAAAAAAAAATCCTCATCCATAGGGAGAAGGGAATATTCATAACAGCGTCCTCCTCATGCACACAGATGGCCGTCTCAACGGGAAAGGACCTAGAATGGCCTCCTCACCAGACTCAGCACAGTCCTGGGCCAGCTGACCTGTTCCTCAAGGGTCCCAACTTCTGGAATCTGGAAGTAGTGGTGGAGACAGAGGTTTTTCAGTGTCCACTGTGGTGGGGCGTCTCTGAGAAGGCCATGATCCTCCTTGAGCCATGATCCTCATGCGGGTCAGGAGCTAGGCAAGTGTAGAGTCTAGAGGAGAGGAAGAAGTAGCTATAACGTGGGAGGGAGGAGGCTGCTGCATCCAGCCCAGGCTTCTGAGCCATACCTACACAAGGAACTGCTTAGATTGAGCTTGGCTACCAGGGCCACCTGGCTCCTGGAGGAGGGGTGCCTGTGCATCCTGAAATAATTTTCTTGCTCAAGATGCTGATTCTGTAAATCTTGGCTGTGAGACCCAGGAAGTCACCAAGGGCCCGTTTTCTAGCTACTCATCTGTTCTTGCACCTCTTCTTTTCTTTTTCAAAGTAGATTTGAGGATTTTGAATAATACCTTTATGGATGTGTATTTAGGTTGTCAAGCCTTAAATAAATCACTTGGGCTGGAGATGTTAGCATATCGGACCAAGCACCTGCTTAAGCAAATACAGAGACCCAAGATTGCAGGGATTGGGGTTGGATCTCCTACACCTCATGCTATAATGGCTCTGCTGGCACTGAGCCAGCAGAAAGTGGGCATGATGGCTCATACCTGTAATCCTAGTGCTAGAGAGGCTGAAAAATAGGAGAATCACTATAAGTCCTGAGCTGGGTAGTGAGACCCTGTACCAAATATGACAGACAGACAGGCAGGCAGGCAGGCAGGCAGGCAGGCAGAGAAATGGAGACATTTGAGTAAAGACCAAGGTATTGTAAACAATAAAATTATATGGCAACTTGAGTGGTTGTGCCTAAATAATGGGAAAAGACATTACGGTTACTTTTTATTATCTTATAAAAGATTTTTGACTGAATTTTTTAAAGGGCAGTTGTAGTATTTGTATATTTTATTTTATTTAATTAATTTATTTATTTTAAAATATTTTTATTTATTTATTTATTTCCTTGTTTCAGAACATTTTTTTATTTGTTTATTTATTTTTATGGCCGGCTCAGCCCGCCCCGAGGACAGGGCTGGCACAGAATGCGGTGCCGGGGATCGAACAGTGGTCCCTGCAGCCACCTGCAGGCGCTTTAGACCACTGAGCCATCCCGCCGGGCCCTGTATTTGCATATTTTAACATTTGTTGAATTTATCAATATATTGTTTTCTATGTGGTCACTTTTTTTTTTTTTTTTTTTTTGTCTTTTTGAGACAGGGTCTCACTATGCAGTTCTGGCTGGCCTTGAACTCACTTTTTTAGCCCAGGCTGGTCTTGAACTTGCACTGATCCTCCTGCCTCAGCCTCCGGAGTGCTGGGATTACAGGTGTGCGCCACCACGCCCGGCAATGTGGTCACTTTTTTTCCCCCTAAATAAAATTTAAATTTTTTTTTTTTTTTTTTTTTGTGGGACCAGGTTTCAAACTCATGACTTTGCACTTGCCAGGCACTTGTACCATGGAGCTATCTCCCTGGCCCCTAATTTTATCATTTTCAAATTGAAAAAATGTATTTTAATGTCTTCTTTCCTACTTCTTTTTCTTTTTTCTTTTTGTATTTAGTGCAGGGTCTACAGGGTCTCACTACACAGATCAGACTTGTAGTGATTCTCCTCTTTTCAGCTTCTTAAGTGCTGGAATTACAGGTATGCACCACCATGCCAGTCTCAGTTGCTATCTCATCAGACTCTCTGGGGGTGGGGCCGATATCTACTTGGTGACTGTATAGATTAATATTAACTATTATTATGTTGAACCTATTATATGACTGTTACATAGCATATGAGGCTTTCAACATAGTGACCTTGTTCATTATTTCTTACAAATGTGATTCCAGTGATTTATTGTTTGATTTATTTATTTTTGTCTTTTTGAGACAGGACCTCGCTAGGCAGTTCAGGCTGACTTTGAGCTCATTTGTAGCCCAGGCTGGTCTTGAACTCACACTGATTCTCCTCCATCAGCCTCCCCAGTGCTGGGATTGTAGGTGTACACCACCACACCCAGCGAGTGATTTATTCTTTTTTTATTTAATATTTTTATTGTATTAATTTAACAATGGTTATATTACATATTGAGTGATTTATTCTTTTTTAATATTTTTTATTGTTTAAATGTAACAATGGTTATATTACATATTTTCATCATCAGATCAGTTTAGATTAATACATATAGGTATATATGAGTGATTTATTCTTGATGCAGACAAAAACTGTTATTCTATTGGAAAGGTTTTTTTAACTGTCAGAAGTAGCATAGTGGTATATTATTTTGTTGTTTTAGCTGATGTCAGAATGCTTTAATGTAACATTTTATAAAGGAAATACTGACCAACCTATAAGGTCTAGAAGGTTACATATTTTAAATACCCTAACATCTTATTCTGCTGTCTGTTGGAGTTTTAACAGATTGAGTTTGGGATCGTAACTACTTAATAACCTGAAGGCAAAGTTGAATGGTTCTTGTTGTCATTAACAAACCATCAGAGGAAAACGAGCAAACAAAAAAATAAAACTTGTTTGTTTATTCCTCAGTTATAGGCAAATAGGTTAATATACTCTAAATTAGAATTTTGTATAGACTTTCAATATCTTATCTCTCAGAATAACATTTGTTATTCAGAGATTCAGAAATCTAGTTTACTTTGTTCTGAATTCTTAGTGAAAATCTGTCACAACTGGAAAACACATTTAAGAAAGCATCTTTATAAAAGATGTAATTTTAACTTTTTTTGTAATGTTCTGATTTTTCTTTTAGGACTTTCTCCTTCCCACTCTCTCTGGTATAGTCCTTCATAATCTTATCTCCATTCATGTAGAGAGATAAAGATATTTTTCTTTCTCCTTTTCCCCCTGTGACCTTTGAGAAAGATTTATTGTACAGTGAAGGTGTCTAGAATGTCACTTGAAAAATGGAAAATTTTCTGGTAAATTTATATTTGTAAGACATTGGGGTAAGATGTTAGCTAATTCCATTGTGCTATACATGTGAGATTTCATTTTGGTGAAAATATTTTATCAGTTTTCGATGTATGTTTTTCCGTAGAATACAAATAAACCCCCCCCCCCCCCTTCTTGAGTAGAACAAACTTAAAACTTTTAGCTTTTATATGTTGGTTCTTTGCTAGGCAGGAAGCCAAAAAAAATTTTTTTTTTTAAATAAATAATTTTATACTGAACATGCACATAAAGACACTCTAAGAAACAACTAAATTTTTGGTAACAATAGAGAACAAGTCATGGTTCTTCCTGTCTCTAGTGACTCCCACTGCAGTTCATCCTACATACAGCTGCTGGGTCATCAGAACTGTTAGAATAATCTCTCTAAAACAATACTTTCACCAAATCTTTTTGTAGTGCCTTCTGTATTAAATCTCAACTCCTTAATTCAGTGATGGCAGCAAACCTTTTAGAGCTTTCAGTGGTAACAAACAGCCCATTACCTATTGTAATAATAGCCCAATACCTATTACCATACCTATTGTATGTCATAGGTTCACTATCCCTGTTCATTGCTAAGGCTCTCTGTCCTAGGGGAAGTCTCAGACATTGAACTACTACACAAAGACTTTTAACTACATTAAATATGTTCAAATACCTGAAGGAAACCATGGGTGATAAAACAGGAACATGATGCCTGAAGAAGTGAAGAATATCAGTAGATAGAAATTATTAAAAGTATAATAGCTGTGGGCCCTGGCAGGATGGCTCAATGGTCTAAAGCACCTGCTTAGGAAAGCTTGGGCAGCTGCAGAGACCGCGGTTCAATCCCCGGGACCACATGCTGTGCCAGCCCTGCCCTCAGGGCAGGCTGAGCCGGCCATAAAAATAAATAAACAAAAGTTCTGAAACAAGAAAGAAAAAGTATAATAGCTGAAGTAATAATTCATTGAATGGTTCAACCACAGATTAAAAACAATATGAGGAAAAGTGAATAGAATCTATGAGACCCATGAGTCAGCAAAGTATGCCAACATATACATTATGGTAGTCCTAGAAAAGGAAAAGAGAGGAACAAAAAAATAAAATAATTTTATGTTTCTAACTTTTTTTTTTTTTTTTTCAGAATGGGGGATCAAACTCAGGACCTTGCACTCGCCAGACAGGCACTTGTGCCCCTGAGCTATCTCCCCAGGCACCCCCCACCCCCCTTTTCTTTTTGAGATGGTGTCTTCCTGTATAGTTCAGGCTGGCTGTGAACTCACTATGTAGCCTATGCTGGCCTCAAACTTAGTATCTCACCCTCCCAAGTACTGAGTTTATAGGTGTGTACCACCATACCTGGCATGTTCTTAGCATTTATGCTTAGGTCTTTGATTAATTTTCAAGGTGTTACTTATTCGTGGTATGAGCTATGAGTTGACATTCGTTTGTATGTGGCTATTCAGTTGTCCCAGCACCATTTGTTGAAGAAACTGGCCTTTCCCCATTCATTGAGGTTGACTTTGTGAAAGTTCACTTAATCTCAATGATGGAGAACCTTTTATTTATATTATTTATTTATTTATTTTTTGTGGGACCAGGAATTGACCTTAGAACCTTGCACTTGCCAGGCAGCACTTGTGTCACTGAGCTATCTTCCAGACCCTGAAGGAGAACCTTTTAGAGCACTTTCAACAATATAAATGGCCTGGTGTGGTGTGCGTATGTTTACCACATTGGCTAGATGTCTATTTCTTTCTCTCTCTCTTTTTTTCCCCACTTTTTGAGACATGGTCTCTCTATGTAGTTCAGGCTGGCCTTGAGCTCACTTTTGTAGCCCAGGCTGGTCTTGAACTCTCACTGATCCTCCTGCCTCAGCCTCCCAAGTGCTGGGATTATAGGCATGTGCCACCACATCCAGCTAGATGTCTATTTTTTTCTGGACTTTTAATTTTGTTCCATTGGTCTCTACATCTATTTTTTTATAGAGTGAGCAGAGTCTCACTATGCAGCCCAAACTCATAGCGACTCTCCTGATTTCTGCCTCCTTAGTTCTGGGGTTACAGGCATGAGCCACCACACCCAGTCTCCATCACTGGCTCATTGCACCTAGGGGTGGGCTGGCATGGCATGTGGTGCCAGGGTTGAACCCTGGCCCCTACACTTACATAAGCAAGTGCTTAGTTCACTGAGCTATACTGCCTGCCCTTATATATGTATCTTTATGCCATTACTACCCCTGTTTGATTACTATAACTAGTAAATTTTGGATTTCGGGAATAAATATCCCCCAGATTTGTTCATTTTCAAGATTGTTTTGGCTGTTTTAGACCTCTTGCTTATTCCACGTAAATTTGAGCATCTGCTTTTCCATTTCCGCAGAGTGGCTATTGAAATTTTAACAGATTGTGTTGAATCTTGGATAATATTGGCACATTAGCAATATTAAGTTTTCCAGTTTGTGAACATGAAGCATCTTTGTATTTATCACTAGGGAAACTGTTTAGAGAAGCTGTTGGTTCTCTTGGGGTATTCCTTTTTTTTTTTTTTCCTTGTTCCTTGGAATTGAACTCACAACCTTGTGTTTGCCATTCAGGTGCTTAAGCCACTAGGCTATTTCCCCAGCCCTCTTACTGTTTATTTGTTTTGGTTTTGGTTTTTCTGAGACAGGTTCTCCCTATTGTAGTTTAGGCTGGTCTTGAACTTAACAATGTAGCCCAGTCTATCAAATTTGCTGTGATTCTCCTGCCTGAGCCTCCTAAGTGTTGGGATTTCAGGCACGTACCACCATGCCCAGGTTCTGAGATTTGCTTAGAAAGAATGTTATGCTTTGTCAACTGCTTTTCCTGCATAAACTGGGATGGTTATGTAGTTTTCTCTCTTTTTACTAATGTGGTATGTTATGTTGGTTGACTTTCTTAAGTAGATTAACCTGGTATAAATCACTTTTCAAGTACTGGCAGCCACTTTCAGTGGGTTGTGATTTAGGAAAAACAGAGCCAGGGAATGTGGTTCAGTATTATCAGTAGAATATTTGCCTAGCATGAACAAGAGCCAGAGCTTGACACTCCCCCGTACTGCCCCCGACTCCCATGGCTGAGTTATGCAAAACAGATAAAGAACCTTGTTTAGGCCTTCTGGTCACCTTCGAATGTGTTTAAATTGCCACAATAATTTGTGAGTAAGGTCTGTTCTGTTCCCTAGGTACTAGGTACTGTGCTAGGGTCCCACACTAGGAATCAAGACTTCTTTTGTGCTAAAGGGGGAGATAGGACAAGGGTAAGTAATGCCACCAAACTTCCTTGCCATTTTTGTTTCAAAACAGTTTTTGGCTAAATGTTTAGCCTTCAAGTGTTCTCCAGAGTTGTTACCAAGTTAGTTCCAGTGTTTGCAGGTGGGGACAGAATCTTGGAGCTGCCTTCTCCATCATTTTGCTGGTTGCTTGCTTGCTTTCTCTTTTTTCTTTCAAAAGCTTTCTTCCTTTTAACCTTTTATTTCTCTTCAGGTATTGTTATATTTAATGTTTTCTTTCTAGTGTTTATTTCAGAAATGAACTTATACTTTTTTTTAAAGTTCTCACCTTTTGTAATTTTGTGAATAATATTGTTGTATATCTTGAATTTTCTTCAATGTCTTTTAGCTTGTTTTGAAATCGAACAATTTTGTTCTGTTCCCAAGGTTGGTCACTCATTATCTTTTTTTATTTTTTTTTTTAAACTTTATTATGTTATGGCTGGCTCAGCCTGCCCTGGGAGTGGGGCCGACACAGCATGTGGTGCAGGGGATTGAACTATGGTCCTGAAATTGCTCAAGCTTGCCTAAGCAGGAACTTCAGAATGCTGAGCTGTCTTGCCCGCCCCCTGTCATTCATTATCTTAAAAGAAGTTATTCTGGTCTTTACTCTTTTTTCCCCTTAAAATAATTGTGAAGGATGTGACCTTCATAGGTTTCTTACTCATTTTGAGATGTAATTAATTTTTCTGTGCCTTAAAAAAGCTCATGGTACAGGATAAATTTCTTCATTCATAGAGCTCCCTCTTCTGTTGTTTTTGTAAAATGTTCAACAAGGTGATGGCCTCCTTTCCTCAAGGAGGAAATGCCTCCACCCCAGCTGGGCATTGAAACACAATGTCACTTACATGCTAAGCAAGCAGTGTACAACATAGTTTAGCTATGCGTCTAGCCTTTTTTTCTATCTTATTTTGAGAAAATATCTCTACTGTTACCTAGGCTGACTTTACACTTGCAATGTTTCTCCTGTCTTTGGTTCTTCTCTAGCTGGGGTAACAGGAATGGGCCATGGAGCCTATCTTCCTTTCTGCTTTTATGGAGGTCCTTTTTAATACTCTTATTTCCCCTATCCTTCTCAATTTTGATTTTTTTTTTTTTTTTTTTTTTT